>PVHX01026719.1:0-20423 GCA_004024805.1 Geosciurus inauris
GGTCAGTCCCACTGGGTGGGGGCAGGGCAGGCTCCTGATCCCAGTGCCCAAGGGTCTCCCTGGACCAGGGCTGGGGTTGTGCTATCCTCCTCCCCCACTGGGTGGCAGCAGCAGGCCGTTCTGGCTGCCCATCAGCGCTGCCGCCTGGCCTGGCCCTGGTCAGCCATCCTGGACAAGGATGAAGGCAAAACCCAGGCCAACAGAGGCCCCCAGTGGGTGTCCCAGGCCTGGAGTCATTGAGGGCTGGGGGCCTGGATGCTGAAACGCCAAACTTACCGTGGGCCGGGGACCCCGCCTTGTGCGCTGGTGCCTGCACACGGGCACCGCTCGCTCAGGTGAATCCCGTGAGGCGCTGTCGCTGGGGAGTGCGCCCGGAATCCGCCTGGGAGGTGTTGCAGGCATCCACACCTTCTTCAGCCCAGTGCCTCCTGGGCCCTGCCCCTGCGTCCCCACGGGGGCCCCTCAGGGAAGCGAGGCCACCAAGCAGGCAGGCTGGGCCGAGCTGCCCACGGCCTGGCTGCAGGCCGCCCACCAGCTCGGGCTCAGCCCTCTCCAGGCCGCAGGGCCTGGGTGGTTGGGGGCCGGGCCACTGGCACTCCAGACTGCGTGGGCGCTCGTGCCCCGGCCTGGGCCAGCTGTGCGCTGAGGTTGGCTCTCGTCCAGAGCAGCTGCAGGTCCTTCACTGTCTGTCCAGGGCCCTTCCTTCCTCTGCCACCCGTGGCTCCTCTGTCCATGTGTCCACGTCTACTCCACACTGGTGTGCGTGTGCCACACGCCTGCACCCCATCCCCAGTGTCCCATGTCCTTTGTGTGCACGCGCGTGTGCGGTGCCTGCTCTGCCTGTGTCTACAGGACACCTCGCTTTCGTTCTGTCCCCGTCCCGTGGTGTGGGCCTCTTCTCTGGGTGTGGCTTTGCGTTCTTGTGTATTCGGCCCTGTGTGTGTGTGTGTGTGTGTTTCCGTGTCTGCCTGTTCCCTCTGTCCCTGCCTGTGCCCCCTCTGTCCCTCCCTCTGTCTCTGTAATAGCTAAGCCTGTCGGGTGAGCAGCGGATGTGAGGGATGACTCGGTGGCTCACAGGAAGCCCGCCGCCTCGCCTGCTGCCAGTCTGTGGCGCTGGCGGCAGTTTGTGCTGGTGTGCAGGAGCGTGTGTGGGCGCAGGATGGGGTGCCCACGGTGAGGAGTGCCTGGCCCTCAGGTAAGGGGCTCCCAGGGGTGCCGGAGGCTGGCTGCGGCAGAGGCTCCAAGGCTGTCCCTATACCCCAGAGGAGCAGCTGGTGGCCGGTGGGTGGGTGGGTGGGTGCCTGGCGCCTCCTGCCCTGGCACTCGGGGCCAGGACACGTGGGGCAGCCTGTTTCTGTGGCCCCGGCCCCTTTCCTGCCCTTGCCCTCCCAGCCGGCCCTGGGAGCCCCCGAGTGGCTCTACCACTGCCAGAAGTCTAGTGAAGGTGGCCAGGCATGTTCATCTGTGTAGGGGACTGTATCGCCAGGTCCTGCCCGGGCTGGAGGGAAGCCACTGTCCCTGCACCCCACCCAACCCCCACCTCGCTGTAGCTCTCGACCAGGGGCTAGAGGGGACAACCATGGTGGGCCCAAAGGGTTCCTTGTACCCAACTTTGTTACAGGAGGCCACAGCTGGCCAGGCTTCCAGCCACGCTGCCATCACCATCATCATAGTCCTTGGGACAGGGCTTCCCGGGCCCTATATTGCCCCTTCCTCCAGCCACCTGGGCTGACGGCCTCCCTTGTGGAGGCCTCCCCAGTCTCACTGGAAATGCAGAGTTGTTTGGACCAAGAAGCAGACCCCAGGGCCTTCCTGTGAATCAGGCTGGCCCAGGGCCCGGAGCTAGGGTGCCACCTCCATACTGCCCCGCCCTGGGGCCTGAGTCCCCCATCCCCAGCACTGAGCGGGCTGGGTGACTGGACAGGAGGGCTTGCAAGGCCCTTCCGGGCAGGAGGCCTCAGTGCTGCAGCTGGCTTTGCAAACCGTGTTCATATGGAAACTGCTACTTCCCTTTGAGCTATTTTGGTCTGCGGGGCCAAGGCCAGGCTGCTCAGCCCCACCTGGCCCCTCGGGGCCTTCACAGGCTGCCAGGGCAGCCCCTCCTGGGGCCCAGCCTCCTCCCCTCACCCACCTGCTCCTGAACCTGGACAGGAGTGCAAGACCGAGGGACAGGACAGTGTTCTAGACTATTCCTTTCTTAGTCTCTCCTTTCAAAAATAGTCTTTTTTTTTTCCTCTCAAATTTTAGGAGTGAGAGCATAGCATTTGGAGCCGGCCGGCCCTGGGTTTGCACCCGCTGCTCCTCTGATAGGAGCTGAGCTCAGGTGCCTCCCAGGAGACACCACTTCCCTGAGGAATGGGCCAGAGTCAGGTGGGCGCCCCAGGCGTGCACCCCAGGCCTCCCCAGGACCCTGGCCCTTCACCCTCATGGCCTTGGCGTCGAGGCGGCCCGGCAGGCAGGCTCCAGTGGAGCTGCCCACATTGTTTGCTGCTGGCTGCCCCCAACTTTGTGGCCTCCCATGCCACAGGTGCTTGGGAACCTGCCGCCATGGCCCAGCCCTGCACCACTTGTGTCATGTCCATGCCGGCCTCGCTGGACAGACTTGAGGGACAAGTGTCGCTATCTCCCTTGTCTAACAGGTGAAAGCACATGGACCAGTCCTGACCTGTCCCTCGCCCAGGGCCGAGGGCACCCCATCATCTGCCCACCCCAGGACAACTGGGTCTGGAAGCAGCAGGGCTCTTGGGTGGCCTAGGCTCTCTGGAACGGGAGGCCCTCTTTCCTGGGGAGGCCTGAGGTCAGGTTCGCTCCTGGGGTCGTAGGCAGACTGTGAGGTGGTCTAGGGCAGGGCCCACAGCCCACCCACGTGCCTGTGCCCGAGTCTCTAGGGACAGAAAGAGTTACTGTTCTAGCCAAAGGACAAAGATGACTGGGGTCAGCAGGGGAGGGCAAACTGGGGAGCCAGAACAAAGGCCTGAGCGGGTGCCCCTTGGGAAGCGGGCCAGGCCCAGTGCTTTCCTGCCCAGCAGCCGTGTGGCGAGGCCCTGGATTGATCCCCATTTTATAGATGAGGAAATGGAGGCCCAGAGGCTCTTGGGCACAGGCAGGGTTGGATCCCAGGAGTCCTCCCCCAAGACCGGGTGCTCCCAGCTGCACACAGCCCGATGCAGGGCCTGTGGAGGGAGCTGTCCAGGGGGAGTGGGGCTGAGGCGGGAGGTCAGGCAGGGGCAGCGGCTCTGCCCAGCATCGCCCGGTGACAGCACATGCTGGTCACACCGTCTGGGCATTCACTTATTCCCACTGACTCACTCGGCCCTGGGGGCAGGCGAGGGGGCCCACCGTGACGCCCCTGTGGCTCAGGGCCGCCTGGAGATTCCTCATCTTTGCCACTGACATCCCAGAAGCTCAGGGAGCAGGTGAGGGGGACAGCCCAGGCCCTGGCCTCAGCCTGGGGCAGCAGGCAGGCAGCTCAGAGCCCGCCCTCCATCCTGTACCCGCTCCATGCCGTGGTTTCCCCAGCGGGGCGGTGGGAGAAGCCCTCCACGGGGACCAGGGGGCAGAACTGGTGGCCGCACACAAGTGGGCCCGTGCGTGCCACCACAGGGCTCAGCCCCTACGGCCGGGTGCCACTGGAGTCCATGAGGACTCCTGGAAGCCCTCTGGGGAGGGCTGAGCTTCCACTCACTCCCCATGAGGCCCAGAGGAAGGGACCGGCCACAGACCACGCGGCAGCCCTCTGCCAGCTCCTGCTCACCCCGACTGTCCTCCCTCCAGGTCGTCCCACTGCCAGCTGCTGTGGGCAGCTGACCCCAGCCCACCTCCTCCAGGAACCCCTTCCTGACGTCCCCCCAGGGCCAGAGCCAGAGCACCCCAGCTCACAGTGCTCAGCGGGGCCAGCGCCCTTCCCAGGCACGCCAGTGTGGGTGGGGCAGCCGGGGTGTCGGGGTGGGGACCTGGCCTCTGACGCTGGACCTGGCCTCTGACGCTGGACCCGAGCTGGACTGACAGGGCGCCGGAGATGTGGGAGGAGGAGCCTCAGACCTCGGGTCCCTGGAGCTCAGCACACTTGAGATGTGGCAGGCAGAGCCCAGGTCTGGCAGGTGGGGCCAGGGCGGCTGCAGGTGGGCACCTCCGCCTCGGCTTCTCCATTCGTGACTCAGGGTGAGCCTGTCCCCACAGGGCTGGCCGGGCCGGGAGAGGGGCTCCGGGCTGTGCACAGTGCGTGTCTGTCTGTCTGCTGGGCTCAGTCCTCCAGCTCACACCAGTCGTGACGGTGGCAGGGGCTTGGGGTGCTGGTCTGGGGTCCCATGGGGAACAGTAGGTCCATCTGTCCCAGGAGCAGGGAGGGAAGACAGCTGTGACCTGGGCTCTGTTGAGGGCCTGTCCAGGCCCAGTGGGGTCAGAAGCCTGAGCATGTGGGGCTGGGCTGGGCTGGGCCTCGCTCATGGCACCCCTTGCAGCGTGCAGGAGGGACGCCAGGGGCGGACATGGGTGCAGAGACCGAGCTGCTGTGGCCGGGGGCGGCGCTGCTGCTGCTGCTGGGGACGGCGGCCGGGCTGTGTGTGCGCTGCTCACGCCCAGGTAAGGGACGGGGATAGTGAGGGCGTCCTAGGGACCTCCCGGCCAAGACCTGGCCTGGTCCCAGGCTGCCCTCTGAGGACCACCAGGTCTGCTTCCTGGGCTTTGGATTTGTGGGGTCAAGTGTGGTCTCTGAGGGGGGCGAGTCGTTCTGGACAGGGAGGGGAGGCTGGGCTGCCTGGGGTGCCTCCGTCCCCGCGCCCTCCTCTCCTGACACACAGTGCGCACACACCCTCTCGATGACGGAAGATACGTGGCCCATAACATGGCTGGCTGGGCCCCCGTGGGAGGAGGGGCCTCAGGCCTGTCCCATGGAGCTCAGGACCCTTGCTGACCCCACACTGTTCCTGCAGGGGTGAAGAGGTCGGAGAAGATCTATGAGCAGAGGAATCCGTGAGTGGCCTCTGGGTCCCCAGCCTGGCATGTTCCTGTGCCCTGGGTGTTGGCCTCCCTATGGGCACCCCACCCCTCCCCCTTCACTCCCGTCTGCCCTGTGGTGGGCCCCAGAGAGTCCCCAGCAGCCAGGGCAGAGGGAGAAAGGGCCCAAGGGCATTCCAGGCCCCGGCCCAGCCTGGATCAGGGAGGGCTTGGGGGGCAGGACCAGCCACCTCCAGCCCTCCCTCCCGGGCGGCTTGGCCTTGGCCTTGCTCTGATCCCAGCCCAGGGGCTCCCACTAAGCTGGGCAGACAGGGAACCCAGCCTCACAGGGCATGGCCTGGGAGAGAGCTGGGCATAGGATGTGAGCAAGGTCCCAGGCCCCCCTGGAAATGCTCCAGGGGCTCAGGAAGGGGTGTGGCCATGTCCCTTGAGAGATCAAGGGAGAAGACAGGCTTGGGAGAGAAAGGCCCCATGGTGCCAGGTGCTGGACGCTGCAGACCAGGGTGGAGATGAAGCCCAAGGACCACCCTAGATACAAGGACAGTGGCCCTCAGTGTCCTGTGATTGAGTAAGAGAGTGACCACAGACCACTCTCAGAGACATGCACAGCCCGACAGCAGCACTCGTGGGCACACCAGGACACACGCACGCACACACACATGCACTTCCTCATTTCCTTTTGCAACTGAAAAACCACAGTGAGATTTGAAAATAGAATCTCCCCACCCCGCCCACCCAGGGCAGCGAGTGAGTGGACCTTTCCGGGCTTTTTGGCCACTTGACTTCCGGGACATGTGCCTGCAAACTCCCCTGCTGCCCCCAAGCCTCTTCCTTCTTAAACCCTGCCGTCCCCGAGCCTCTCCATCCCCAGTGGATCCGAGAGCTGTAGATGTCCAGGGCTGGACATAAATGTCCTCATGTGCAGGGTGGGAGGGAACTCACGGACTGTCGCCTCCCTGGAGCGCCTTTCCCTGCCCCCCCCCCTTATCTCAGGGTCAGTCCTGCAGGCCTGTCACCAGGCCCAGCTTCCAGATCACTTCCTCTAGGAATCTGTGTCTGATTGTCCTAAATCAGGTCTCCCTGATTTGGCTCCTGGTAGTCTGGCCCAGGCACCTATTCTGGTTCAGGGATGGAGCCCCCAAACCTGCTTTAATTAGCTAACGGGCTCATCTGTAAGGGCAGCTTCCATTTTCAAGGATACTTCATGGCCATCTCTTTATTCTAAGCAATAGGAGTAAAGAAGGAATGAAGAGGCCGGGCACGGTGGCCACGCCTGTCATCCCAGCACTTTGGGAGGCTGAGACAGGAGGATCGCGAGTTCAAAGCGAGGCGCTAAGCAACTCAGTGAGACCCTGTCTCTACATTAAACACAAAATAGGGCTGGGATGTGGCTCAGTGGTCAAGTGCTCCAGTACCAAAAATAATAATAAGTGTTGAAGATGAGGGTGCACCCCCGTAGGCAGTGCCCTGTGCAAGGCTATTTCTGAGAACCGTCAACAAGCTTAATCATGGCTGCACTTAGGTGTGAAGAAGCCTGGCAAATGGTCTTTCCGACAGGATGGATCACGGCTGCCTAAGTAAAAATCAGCATTCTGCCAAGGCAAAGGGGAGTCCTGGGGGTGGCTGGGTACCTGGCTGCCGTCTGAGCCTTGAAGTGGCTCACCCGTTCTTGGGGAGTAATGGTCGCTTTGAACACGCCCAGAGGGGACATCCTCTTGGGAGCGACACACATTTCTAGGGCGTCAGGCAGGGCTCAGCCTCTTGCTCACTCTGGCTGAAATTGTTTCCCCTGGTCACTGATGAGTCTGTGAGCAGCCCAACCCTGAGGCCCTAGAACCCCAGGGCTCTCCCCCAGCCCTGCCAAGACACCCCTCCCCATCACTGGGGCCCTGAGACCCCAGCAGGATGTGGCCATGTGGAGGCCCTGTTGGGGGACTGGTCTGGCTGCTGGCGGGGTTCCTGGCCAAGGCCGTGTGAAGGAGCCCAGTGGGGCGGGGCATGGTCTGCTGGGGGAAGCGTGGGGGACCCTGTCTGTGGCCGGGAGGGGCAGCAGCTCGGGCCCGTTACAGAGCTCCTGCACCCCGCCCCCCCGTCCCTGCTCTGTGTCCCCTCCCTGCCTGTCCCTCTCTCCTGCCCTGTGTCCCTGGGCTGTGGGAGGCCCAGCCCGGCTCAGCCCAGCTCCCTGTTTCCAGGCAGGAGACTCGGCAGAGCTTCAGTGTGGCCCGGACCTATTCCTGTGAGTGCTCCCGGGATCCCGAGGCTGGGCGTGGCCCCGTCCACACAGGGCTCCCCGCTCTGTCACCTGAGGGCTCAGCCAGCACCTCTTTCCCTTTTGCAGTGGTCAGGCAGGCCTGGCCAGGGCCGCTGATGGATGTAACCCCTGATGTGGCATCCACAAGGTAGGGACCGGATCCTGTCCCAGCCCTGGGGTCCTGCAGCCCTGGGGCTCCACCCAGAGGCTGGGGATGTGGCCTCCAGCCCCTGCCTGTTCTGTCCCCACAGGAATGACAAGCTGCTGCACTTCTCCACCCCGCTGGAGGGTAAGTGACAGCAGGCGGGGCAGGGTGAGCCCAGCGAGGGACGAGGGCCAGGTGAACCCCCGAGGCCCTCATGCACAGGAGTCCTGCTGGTCAGGGCTACTGTCCTGGGGGACACTCAAGTTGGGGCTGGGGGATGATGGCACTGGGGACAGAGCATGTGCCAGCTGTAAACACAGGGGACACCAGGGCTGGGCAGGGGACAAGGCCAGCAGGGAAGGACAGCCTGGCCTTTCTTCCAGATCCCGTGTCCCCCAGGTACCAGAACTTCAGCAAAGGTGGGTGGGCCGGCGGTGGGGTGGGGGGCCCAGCCCAGCCCGGGGCTCAGGCCTGATCCTGTGCTCCTCTCCAGGGAGCAGGCGGGACTCGGACGCAGCCTACATGTGAGTGGCCTCCCTGGCCTGGCCACCCCTGCCCCCGCTTCCTCATCTGTGAACTGCAAACTGGGACAAAGCTCTGGGCAGGGCTGGGTGGCACTGTCTCCTCTCAGCGACTGGCCCGTGGGGACTCAGATGTACTTCCTGTGCCACCCAAGACCAGCACCTCAGAAAGGAGGGGCCCTCAGGGTGTCTCTTCATCTTACCAATGTGCAACCTGGCCTGGGCAGGTGGGGACTTGCCCGAGGGCAAGTGTCTGGAGCAAGCTGCCACCCCTCAGGCCCCAGGGTGACAGAGGTGCCCAGGAAAAGGAGAGGGAAGGATCAGGGGAGACCTGGGCAGGACCCCATGGGTCCCTAGGGGAGCGATGGCCAGAGCTACCCTGGCCCCACTGTCCCCCGTGGTCACCCTGACACAGGCCTGCCTAGCAGCCTGTGCTGTCTGTTTTCTTGGCCAGAGACCCCATCGCCACAGACTATTACAACTGGGGGTGCCTTAAGAAGTCCTCAGAAGGTGAGGTGGGGGGCGAGTGGGTGCGGGGGTGGGCACTTGACCTCAGAGGTCATGGTCCAGGGCAGGGAAGGGGTTGGGAAGGACGGGGAGGAGGCTGCGCCTGGCTCTGGAGGTCTGCAGAGGCTGCTGGGGACATGGGGGAGGCTGGCCCTGGGCATAAGCCACAGAGGGCAGGGCGTGTGGGCAGAGCACGGGGACGGGGAGGGGCCACAGTGGGAAGCCTGGCTTCCTGTCTCCCAGGGCCAAGTGGCCCCTGATGAGCAGAGGGCCCTGGGAAGGCCCCAAACTGGGCACCTTGAGAAGGATGCAGAGCCCCGCAGAGAGAAGCTGGGTGCGGCGGGCAGTGCCCGGGGTGGGGCTTATCTGGCTCCCCCCGCTTGCTGCAGCCATGCTGAGGCGAGTCTCCCACTCCTGAGGTTGGGGGGCTTGTTTCTGGGTGTCCATTCCCACAGACGGATGTTGGGAGGGGTTGAGCTAGAGAGCCACACGCCCCTCGGCCTGCCCCGCCCTGCAGCCAGGCCCCGCTGCCCTCCTGGAGGCCGCCCCGGCCTTCCTCCAACCACAGCCCTCCTCTCGGCACCCCCAGTGGATGTGGCTGTGACCTCAGGAGACAGGGAAGGACCTGGGGTGGCAGCTGGGAGGCCAGGAGGACGCCCCCTGTCCCGGGGCCCCAGCAAGCACTGGCAGCAGGTGGGCGGGGCGCAGGGCCTCACGGGCCGCCTGCCTGCCCCTCTGGCAGACGATGACGACGCCAACTCCTACGAGAACGTCCTCATCTGCAAGCCCAGGACCGTCGAGTCAGGTGAGGCTGCCCTGCCCCGAGAGCGGGGCCGGGGGCGAGGCCTCAGCCAAGCCCGCCTGTGCTGAGGTCCCTGCTGCTGGAGCTGCCATTTCCCCATCTCTGGTGCCTTTGGTGTCCCAGTGTCCTGCGAGGAGGCTCCATGCGCTCCTGTGCCTTATGGGGAGGGAGCAAGGGGATCCCTCTCTGGCTGGGACCACCTAGCTCAGGAGGCCCCTCCCCTTGCTGACCCCCTCCAGGTTGTGCCTGTGTCCTCCCAGGCTGTGAGGAGACGGAGGATTATCAGAACTCGGCATCCATCCATCAGTGGCAAGAGTCCAGGAGGGCCGTGGGTATGTGGCCAAAGAGCAGAGGCCAAGGGGGCTCATCTCAAGCAAGCTGGGGACTGGCCTTCAAGGGTGGATGGAGTGGGCCTCCCTTTCGGCCATTCCCCTAATTCCTCCAGCACACCAGCAGCCACAGAGGCCCTGGCCTCCACCTGGACTCCCCTCCATGGCCTCCTGGGCCAGCTACCCCATCCTCAGCTTGCCTGCCCTCAGAGGATCTCTGGAAAACCTCAGAGACAGACAGATGTACACCACGAGTCCCCTCCAGTGTGACATCTCCTGCGGGCCACTTTGTGGGGTCTGGGATCTGAGACTGGGCACCTAGGTGGGGACAGTGGTGGTGTGTGGGTGTGAACCCTCCCTGCACCCACCTGTCCCGGTCCACAGAGCAAGGCCTGACGGGTCGTCCTTGTCCAGCAGGAAGCCCGGAGGAGGATGGGGAGCCTGACTACGTGAATGGGGATGTGACGGCGGCCGGGGAGGCCTAGGAAGAGCAGGAAGGCAGGTGTGGCACCCACCTAGGTTCCCGGGACTCACCAGGCCCCAGGGGCCCCAATCCAAGGGAAGGGCAGACAGCGGAGGAGCCCTGCAGGGGGCGTGGTCAGCATCCGTGGGTGCTCAGTAAGTTGGGCTCCCCACGGGCTCCAGTCCAGCCCACCCTGCACCCTGCCCTGCTTTCAGGGGATCCCTCAGCCACAAGCTGAGGTGGCTTCAGTCCAGCCCGCCCTTCACCCTGCCTTGTGCCCAGGGGACCCCTCAGCCACAAGCTGAGGTGGCAGGTTGGCGGCAGGCACAGGGTGTGAGGCCAGGGTACTGCAGCCTGAGGCGGGTGCACCTCCGAGGAGCCCCCTCGCCCCCTCTGCAGGGAGGACATCTGGGGAGCAGGTGCAGGAAGGCGCAGGAGTGAGCTGGGCGGGAGGTCCTGAGAGGTGGAGGAGGCTGAGGCCGGGCAGGGCTGGAGGCCTGGGAGGGCGGGCTTTGGACAGGACGCACTGGACGTTTCTGAAGGATTGCTGCCTGGTAAAGGCAGGGGGCAGCCGCGGAGGCGGGAGGCCGTAAGAACCCAGCCCGGAGCTGCCCCGGAGCCCGGGGTGGTGGAGAGGGCAGGGGGAGGCGTGGGTGTCCTGAAGAATGGACAGACACTGGCGTGGGGCGCGAGGGGCCTGAGCGCTGAGAGGGCCGCCGTCAGCTGTGACCCGTGGGTGTCGGGGAGCAGGCGCTGGGGGAAGGTCGGGAACGCTTTGGGACCCGAGTCCAAGGTGCCCATCGTGGCAACATGGAATGGGCAGTCCAAGGCCTGGGCCTGGACAGACTTGGGGACTGTCCCTGCATAGGTGGTTCTGAAAGTCACCAAGGGAAGGAGGGACATGTGGGGACCCAGGCCAGAAGGTGACAGCTAAAGCAGCCGCTTCCAGGAGCCCTGAGGGTGACAGTGCTCAGGAGGGCATGGCCAGGCACATCCGGCACGGGTATCTTTGGTGTGGGTGGCAGTTTTGGTGACATAGGGGGCAGAGACCTGTTTGTAAGACCACGAATGGAGATCATTCCAGAAGTTTCGCTTGAGAGGCAGAGAAAGGGAGCCAGGGCTGGGGGTCCTGGAGGTTTGGAAGATGACACAACAGAGTGTCCTCTGCTGACAGATGTCACCTCTGGGAGGTGTGGCTTGGGATCAGGCTGTGGCTGGTGGAAGTTCTGCATCCTGATACAGCTGGAGGAAGACAGCAGGGTCAGCAGAGCCCACCCTGGTTGCCCGAGTCCAGGCGGGAGCATTCAGCTGGCCTGGGACAGCGGGGAGGTCCTTTCTGTGCATGAGGGAAGCACAGGACGGACATGTGTAAGCAAAGGCCATGCTCCACGTCAGGCACAGGCAGAACTCACACTTAAAGCCTGAGTGCCAGCCGGGCGCGGTGGTGCACACCTGTCATCCCAGCACTTAGGGAGGCTGAGACAGGAGGATCGCGAGTTCAAAGCCAGCCTCAGCAATGGTGAGGTGCTAAGCAACTCAGTGAGACCCTGTCTCTACATAAAACACAAAATAGGGCTGGGGATGGGGCTCAGTGGTTCAGCACCCGAGGGTTCAATCCCTGGTACCAAAATCAAAAAACAACACAAAAATCCTAGGGAGACAGTCACGGCCAGGCTGGAGGAGGGCAGCGGGAAGCTGAGCCCAGACCAACCCTCCGGTTCACAGGGAACAAGGCACCAGCCAGACCCGTGTGTAACCTCCCTCTGCACCGCAGGAGCCCAGGAGCCGCAGACCATGGACCCGTCCACCGTCTCCCAAGGGCCACCTTGCAGCACTGCTCCACTTTGGGTCCCTGCCAGGGCCACTCCTGAAGGGGACACCCACAGAAGCCTCCTGAGGACACCCTGTCCATGGCAAACAGCCTGGGAGACAGTCACGTGGATGGCTAGAGCCGCAGCCCCGGCTCCACACTCTCCTGACCGGGGCTTCCTTGGGACAGGCCTGCTGCCACCTGGCTCCTGTGTGACAGTGTCCGTCAGGGACACAGAGCAGCTGCACCCCGTCTCTAACACTGTGCGCCACTGGCACCCGAGTCCTCTGCTTTGGATCTGGGTCCCGAATTGCTCACTAACGTTGGCTTCTGCAAAGCCTGTGTGAGCGCAGGGTTTGCAGTTAACTCATCCTCAGGCCAGATCTGACCTGACTCCAGGCTGGGCTGCGTCTTTCTCCGCATTCCTTACAAGGGCTCCCCTCTGCCCTTCAGTGGGGGCTTCTCTTTGCTTTGGGCTTGGTGGCCCCCCAATGAAGTGCTCTCTGCTGTGGACACAGGGCATCACAGTGGGGTGTGGGCTATGCCTCAGACCCCAGGGCTGTGGGAGGGGAGGCAGGAAGGTCACAAGTTCAAGGCCAGCCTCAGCAATTTAGCCAGGCTGTCTCAAAAACTAAAAAGAGCAAGGGACAAGGCTCAGTGGAAAGTGCCCCTAGGTCAATCCCAGGACTTGGGAGAGGTGCGTCACACCTGGTGGCCAGAACAGCGCCCAAGGCTCCCCTCCACGGCCCTGGAGCCCGCCGGAGCCCTCCACTCCTTGGCCGAGCTGATGAGCTGAAACAGGACCTTCTCATGGACACAAATGCCAGTTGGAGAAACAAAATGCGTCCTTTCACCGAAACACCCCAATAAACTACTTCAGCCAAGAGAAGTGCTCCTCGTGCCTGCTTCTCTCCACGGAGGTCACGCGTCTGGTTTAGTAGAAAGCGTCCCGAGGCCCGAGGGGAGCTCTGGACAGGCCCTCGGACCCCGGGTCCAGCTCTCTTCCCAGATACCACATCAGTTCTTCCTGAGAAGAAATCAACGCCCCAAGTTGGGAAGTCAGAAGAAACATCTAGAACCCAACTGTTGGCCTCTTGTCACCTGTCCCTGAGGTCCTGAGGCCTGAGCGGAGGTGGGGGAGGGTGCCACAAGGGCCACCAGCACTGGAGAAAACGCCCAGGAGGCCAGCCTCTGCTGCTACCAGCTTTGGGAACCCCCGTGCCTCTCCTTACCTACACAATGGGGGTGACCACACTCCACCTCCCAGAGACGAGGTCCCAGATAAAACCTAAGACTAGGTGGCAGAAGTATTTTGAACAACGTGGGAGGCCAGCCTGGGCATCTTAGTGAGGACCTTTCTCAAAATAAAAAGGGCCTGGGCGGAGCTCAATGCTCGAGCACCCCTGCGTCTAATCCCAGGATCAACCAACCCAAACCAAACGCAATGCCTGGATTTGCTCCAAAATCACCTGGGAGGGCGGGGTGGTGGGCAGGAGACAGGACCAGCCTGGTATGGGTCAACAGCAGTGCTCAGCGGATGGACATGACCAGGTGAAGGGTCATGTGGCAATCTCTCCATTGTCTTTTTTCTCTCTTTTTTTTGGTACCAGGGAGCCGCATCCCCAGCCCTATTTATTTTTATTTATTTTTTGGTACCAGGGATTGAACCCAGGGGCACTCGACCACTGAGCCACACCCCCAGCCCTATTTTGTGTTTTATGTAGAGACAGGGTCTCACTGAGTTGCTTAGCACCTCCCTGTTGCTGAGGCTGGCTTTGAACTTGCGATCCTCCTGTCTCAGCCTCCCAAAGTGCTGGGATTACAGGCATGGCCACCGCACCCAGCTGAGAAGTCTTAACTAGGCAGGAAATCACAGCAAAGCCGCCCTTACCCGTGGAACTGGTCCCTTCCAGCTTCTAGAAAACAGAGATTAGCTGGTCCAGCCCACGATCTAAATCACCTTTTCTACCAGAGGCAGGGGCTGGTTTTCCTGGAGGCCCAGGACTCAGACAGGTACCACACATGGGAAGGCTTTATTTGCACAGGCCAGCTTGGCAGAGGTAGGGCCTTCCCGCTGCCCACACGACCCAGAGCCTGTGGACGCTCCTGCAGATGTGCTCAGGCAACATGGAAGTCAGGCTTGGTCAAGCGCCTCCAGCACCATCCCCGAGGGTGTCTTCCTGTCAGAAGGGGGAGACCCCAGCATTGCGTGGGCAAGGCCTCTTCAAACTGCGTCTAGGACGTCTCCATGCTAACTGGCCACCGGGGCCATGGTCTTCTGACACAGCCTGGCCAGGAGCCCCGCCATCTGCAGGAGGGAGTTCACACCTTCTGTGACTCTCATGTGAGTGTAGCCGATTTCCTGGAAAACAAGCCCGATGCCACTTTGGTTAACACACGAGGGAGGGTTTTTCTCCTCATCTGAACTAGCAGTTTGCTCCAGCTGGGAAACGAATGCTAAGGCGTCGTGCGTCATGCTCAACTCAAGTTCAATCTACTTCTTTTTTTTTTTTTTAATAATTAAATTTTTTTTATAGACATGTTTTATTTATTTATTTATACGTGGTGCTGAGGATCGAACCCAGGGCCTCCCGCATGCGAGGCAAGCACTCTACCGCTGAGCTACAATCCCAGCCCCAAGTTCAATCTACTTCTTAAAAGGATGAAAATTTCTTTGAAAGATACCATTAAGAAAATTAAAAAAGGAAAAGAAAAAGCCAGGACAGAAGGTTCATCAAGTACACACCTGACCATCTGAGGAAGGACTCGCACCCAGGACACGGAAAGGTCTCTTGACACTAGGTAACGGACTGGATGGGCTCAGGGGCAGAGCGCCTGCCTAGCACATGGGGCACCAGGTTCCATCCTCAGCACCGCATTAAGATAACACATACAATGAAGTCATTAAAAAAAATTCAGCTGGCGTGGTGGCACATGCCTGTAATCCCAGCACTTAGGGAGGCTGAGACAGGAGGATCGCGAGTTCAAAGCCAGCCTCAGCAACTGTGAGGCGCTAAGCAACTCAGTGAGAACCTGTTTCTACATAAAACACAAAATAGGGCTGGGGATGCGGCTCAGTGGTCGAGTGCCCTGAGTTCAATCCTTGGTACCAAAAAAAAAAAAAAAATTCAGTAAGAAAACTCAAAAAATGGGTAGATCTGGATGATGCCCCGTCAGAGCCCACAGATGGCAGATAAACACCCGAGAACATGCTGGATGTTGCGGACCCAAACCCGGTGAGGCATCATGGTGCCCACAACAGGTGGCTTGGAAAGCCCCCGGGATGGCCCACTGGCAGGACATCCAAGAGCCAGGCAGCTGCTTTGTGCTTTTGGCCTCAGGGCCTTGGGCACAGGCAAGGGCCTGCACAGGAGCCGCGTCCCCAGCCCAGCAGTATCCCGTCCACTTAAACGTGCACTTCCCACATCTGGTCTGCCCCAGACCCGAGAAATTGCCGCACTCAGTCACCCACATTCGATAGCTCGTGGTGGCTTCGTCCACAGCAACCCAACTGTCCTCTGCCTGGTGAGCAGACAGTAGGGGCACAGTCACCGCTCAGAACAGAGGACGGGGCCGCCCACACGAGCCTCAGCCCAGCGAACCGCAGGCACCAGGCTGAGTGGAGAAGCCACACTCGAGGGAAAGTTCTACAAGATTCCATTTGTATGACATTCTGGAAATTTCTGTCCCCAAAACAAAGAGCAGGGGTTGCGGCTGTAGCTCAGTGGTAGAGCACTTTTCTCGCAAGTGTGAGGCCCTGGGTGCCAGCCTCAGCACCACATAAAAATACATAAATAAAGCTGCTGTGCCCGTCTACACTAAAAAAATATTTAAAAAAAAAAAAAAAAAAAAACAGAACAGATTGGTGGTTTCTAGGTGGTGTGGAAAGAAGTGACTTCAAAGGGGCACATGGATTTTTCTGGGATGACAGGAGAGCGGTCAGGTACGTGACTGTTTGTCAACGATGTACTTAAAGCACTGAACTGTCCTCTACATAAATCACACCTCCATTCACCAAGCCTGAGAACAAAGAGGCCAGGGACACAGCCCTGGCAGGCCGGCTCATGCCCCCAGCACCGCAGTCAGTCAGTCAGTCAAAGAGACCTTGATGCAGAGAGCCACCCAAGGGATGCCTAGGTTGCTCACTGGCAGAACCAAGGGAGATGAATGCTCAGTCCTTAGCCAGCCAGTCATGCTCCCTCCCACTGTGACAGGGGACATAACAGACACCTCTGAGCTGCCCGTCCTGTCACCATGATGAAGAAAACTTGAATGCTGTGGCACCTTTGAGAAGACAGGCATTTCTGTCCTCTGACCAACCTTGATAAACTCCAGCTTCAAGTACTCGGCCATCTGGTAAGTTTTACACACTCGGAAGATGTTGCCGATGACATCCTCTGGTGAGTAGCCCAGATGCCACAGGTGAGCCAGGATCTGGAGAGAACGCAGCGAGGTGAGAGTGGCAACCCACACCCGCCAGGCCAGCACCAGGCCGCCGGCCAGACAGCCCATGTGGTTCCAAGGATCACCTGACCCCACGGGGCGGCTGGGGGCCACTCGGGACCTCAGGCTCACCCACTCCAAGCACAGGAGCCAGCCGAACCGAGTTCTGTGCAGGCAGAGAAAGCCCGCAAGACGGCCACCACCAGGCACGTGACGGGCAGAACCAAGCCTGCCCGGGCAGCGACCCCAGGGGCCAGGCGTCCCGCCTCCTGCCCGCAGACGGCCTGGAGACAGTCCCCACGGCCTTTGCATCTGGGGTGAACCTTGGGGGTGGGGCAGCTCTGCACCCACAATCTGAAGGCTTCCCCAGGCCCAGCCTGTGACCCAGACTCGCCAGAGCCAGCGCCTCAGTCTCCCCGACTGGCAGTCTACACTCACACCAAACCCTGCCCCAAACCCAGGCCATCTCCAGCGAGTGTGAGGGACCTGGAAAGGGAATCCTGGCATCAGACCAGTGGCCTCGAATCACACCATGGCTTGGCAAGCGGCTGCAGGCCACCCAGACCCCACGGCATCTTCCCCCAGGACCAGGACCTGTAGGAGACCATCCCCCTGGCTCACAGGGGACGACGGGGCCCCAGAATGCCCACTTCATACTCCCCAGGAGGATGAGGGGCACAGGGCCCTCTGCCCCAGGGAAGACAGCATCCTTGGGAAAGGCGCTGGGCTGGTGACTCTGGGTGACAGATTCCCTACTGGAGGACGTAATTAAAACTGAAAGACACACTTTCAACCCTGGGTCGACCACACCAGTGCAGCGTGGGGAAAGGAACTGGCCCCCGAGGAACCACAGGGCCCTGGTCTGTAAAGCACACCAGCCCCTGGTGTGTGTGTTGCCCCCCGCCTGCGAGGGCCCCCTCCGCCCTGCGGAGCAGCACAGCCCCTGGGGCGGGGCCCACCTTGTAGGCCTCGTCGATGTCGCCCTGCACGCAGTGCCGGATCATCTCCTTCACCAGCAGCGGGTGCGGCTCGTCGCAGACCTGGCCAAACCCAAAGAGGCGTCAGGAGGCCCAGAGCGGCCGGCTTCTGTCCTCCCCGTTTCCATCAAAACCTCTAGCAACAGAAGGAGCTCTGGAAATGTCCTTGTCACCACTAAAGTCCCCAAACAGAACAGCTTCTCACACCCAGATTAAAAATTTCTCAAACAGAAAATCAACAACAAAGCAACCAGGGGCCAATAGGAACTCTCTGCTCAGGGGCAGCTCTAAAGCCACCGGTCCCTGTCTTAGCTCACCTAGGGGGTCCTGTGCCCAGAACCCAGGGATTAGAAGGCATCTGGGCTGATCTCTACCCTGGGATGGCCACTGGCCTTCCCTGCAGGGCCCGGCCTCGGCTGACGACATGAAGAGGGGCCGGGGGTGGTGGGCAAGGTGCCATCTCCCCCAGGTGACTCAGACAAGCCACCTGAGCCGCCTCCTCACCACAAGGTGGCAGAGCACGTCTCCCCCCCGCCCCCCCGCAAGGGAGTCATTGGGACCAAATGAGACTCCCAAGAAGGCATCAGGCAGCTCAGCACTTCAGCAGAGTCCCCCATCCCCACGGGGACACGCCAAGCCCCTCCTGCCTCCCAGGGCAGGGAGGACGCGGTGTGGACAGGGAGGTCAAAAGGGAGCAGGGCATGCGCCCTGGCGCCCTCCTCGCCAGCCATGGCCAGGCACCTGCCCCCTTCCTCAGACACAGCCCCAGGGGACAGCGCCGTGGGGACCGGCCCACGTGGTCCTGGTACCTTGAACACGTTCTCACTGTTGATGAAGCCAAATCCCGAGAATGTGGACTGCAAGTTGTTCAGAGCCTGTGGGGACAGAGGCGCATCACGTGACTGCAGCCTGGGAGGGAGGCGCCCGCCCCCCAGCCCGCAGCCCGCACACCTGCCGCATGTCTCCCTGGGCAGTGAAGATGATGGCCTCCAGGCCGTCGTCTGTGTACCGCACCTCCTCCTTCTCGATGACACTCATGAGCCTCGAGAGCACCTGGGCGTCCGTGAGCTTGGTGTAGCGGAGCACGGCACAGCGGGACTGAATGGGCTCTGGTGGGAGACAAGAGGGTGAGGCCTCCCTGGCAAAGGCCAGCGCCACCTGGAGCTCTGTGCTCCCAAGGACAGCCGCGCCCTCCCCTCTGCTGGCTGCCAGGTACGCAGGAGTGACCGGGATGCCAGGG
The DNA here is from genome assembly GCA_004024805.1 of Geosciurus inauris. Classification (NCBI taxonomy): domain Eukaryota; kingdom Metazoa; phylum Chordata; class Mammalia; order Rodentia; family Sciuridae; genus Geosciurus; species Geosciurus inauris. The sequence goes on from PVHX01026719.1 coordinate 18,445, forward strand.
AGAGGTGTCAATGTCCACCAAGCAGCACGACCTTGGCCCGCCTCGGCCTCCAGGAGGGGCAGTGGGCCTCCAGGACACAGTCCACGTGCCACAAGATCCCACGGGCCAGTGCCGGCCAGCCCAGCAGCCTCCAGAGTCAGGGCCCCGAGGTGGCCCACAGCTCGGTCAGGACCCCACACAGCAGGGCCAAGGGCCACCAGAGGCAAGGGCAGCCCTCAGCTCTGCCTGACCAGCACTTTGCACTGCCACAGGGGCCACCCACCTGTCCCCGCAAAAACGAACAAGATCAAGGGGCCTGGGGTGTGCCCAGCAGGCTCGAGGCCCCGGGCTCCATGCCCAGCAGCAAGGGCCCCCTGGCCCCTGCACTTAGAGGCAAGTGCTTCGCCAGCCCACAAGGACCCCTCCCCAGCACAGGCCCCTCTTGCCCTGGCACTGAGCTCCCGCAGACCCTGCTGACCAGGCTCTTCCACTGTAGGTGTCCTCTTTCCCATTTTGTCCCAACAAGTCACAACCGTCTGGCACAGCCCTACCCCCACTGGCTCCCAAGTGTGGCCAGTTCGATCCCCCGGCCTGGTGCACCCTCTTGGTCCTCGCACCATGGGGGGGTCAAGCACCCTGCTGCTCTGTGGGTACAGGACGGGCCCACCGCCTCCCTGGGTGCTGGGCATGAGGGGCGTGTGCGCAGCAGGCTCTGGAGCCCCGAGGCTCAGTGTTTGTAGACTGGGTGAGGCCTTGAGAAGAGAAGCCTGAGGCAGGTGTGGTGGCCTCACCTGTAATCCCAGTGACTAAGGAGGCTGAGGCAGGAGGATTGCGAGCAAGAGACCAGCCTCAGCAACTTAGTGAGATCCTGTCTTGAGATAAAATGAAAAGGGCTGGGATGGGTCTCAGTGTTAGAGTGTTCTTGGGTTCCATCCCCAGCACCAAAACAGTTTTTTAAAAAAGCAATTAATATTCAAACTATTCTAGAAGTTTCCTTTTGTGGATCGATCTCTCTCTCTTAAGATGAGCCTCTTCTACCTGTGTCTTCCTATGGTCTTCCCTCTGTGGGATTTTTCTTTTAAGATGTACCATAAGCCAGGCGCGGTGGCTCAAGCCTGTAATCCCAGCACTTAGGGAGGCTGAGACAGGAGAATCGCGAGTTCAAAGCCAGCCTCAGTAATGGTGAGGCGCTAAGCAACTCAGTGAGACCCTGTCTCTACATAAAACACAAAATAGGGCTGGGGATGTGGCTCAGTGGTCGAGTGCCCCTGAGTTCAATCCCCAGTACCAAAAAAAAAAAAGATGTACCATAGCTTACTTTGCAGAACTTAAAAAAATGCCAACCAAGCAGGCACAGCCTTCCTTAAAGAAAGCACGTCTCCCTCCCGCATTCCTTTTGTGGGCAGGGGATGAACCCAGGGTCAGGTGCCTCTCAGCAACGCCCACCCCTGAGCTACCCCTAGCCACACCCCCCGACTGTCCATGGGAGGAAGAGTGAAACACCAGCCCCGCAACAGCTGAATCCTGGGCGCTTCCTCCAGGCAAAACCCCAAATGTTTGTTCGTACTTCACTTCATGTCTGTAAACCCCTCTCGAAAAAGAAAATGATCAAGGGGGCTGGGGCTGCAGCCCAGTCACACAGGGTGCACCCAGCAGGCTCGAAGCCCTGGGTCCATCCCCAGCACCAAAGCAGGGAAAAAAATCAAATAGTCAGAATGCTGAATGAACCAGCGTAATTAATTTCATGTAAAGGGAAGGTCGGAGCTTCCCCAACAACCACTGTAGTTGCAAGTCACTCAGCAAACTCATTAACAGAGGGCTGCCAGCTGCACTAAGGGGCGGGGCCCTGTCCCCAAAGGCCAGGCCCAACACTGGTCAGGGAGACAAGCTACAGACACCCCACGCGTCAGACCTGCTCCTGCATCTGAGAAATACAAGGCGACGCGGGGACGGTGGAAGGACAGAGGGTCCCAGCAGCACCAGGCGCCTGGAGTGAGGCT
>PVHX01026720.1:0-20374 GCA_004024805.1 Geosciurus inauris
CAAGTCCAAATGAGGAAAAATACAGGATTTATAAAGCTGAAACTCCTTGTGGGAGTGGGGGGCTGGCTGATGAGCCAGCAAGTGTGGCCTCCTGACCTCCCCACCTGCTCACGGCCACAGCCTTGCCTGGCTGGCTCTGGAAGTCCCCACAGGCAGTCCAGGGAGCCTCGTAGATTTGAAGATAGGTCTGCAGAGGGGGACGTGGCCCCACCTGTGAACAGTGCTTCCTTTCAGCTTCTGGAGCTGCCCTCCAGATCACCCCGCCATCGCAGCGAAGCCGACACCTTTGGTTCTTCGCCAATGAAAACAGCAGGTGTTTCTAAACAAGGGGTCCGATTTTCAGTCACCCCTGATGGCCAGATCTGGCTCCCAGGGGACAGGGACCAGGGAGTCCCGCCATGCTGTCTCTGGGAGGTGTGTTGCAGTGAGCATGTGTGGTAGGACTCCGACCCTGGCGGGACCCTCCTCCAGAGAAGGCCAGCTGGGCCGGCCGGGCAGGAGGGCGCGTGGTGTTGTCCCTGCTCCCTGTTTCTCAGCTGCACCAGTAACAAGCCCGGGAGAGGAACCGGGCAGAAGCTCGCTCTTCAAAAGGCCACCGCAGGAGCCGGGCACAGTGGTGCACACCTGTAATCCCAGCAGCTCGGAAGGCTGAGGCAGGAGCATCGCGAGTTCAAAGCCAGCCTCAGCAACAGCGAGGTGCTAAGCAACTCAGTGAGACCCTGTCTCTACATAAAACACAAAATAGGGCTGGGGATGTGGTTCAGTGGTCGAGTGCCCCTGAGTTCAATCCCCAGTACCAAAAAACAAATAAAGCCCACCGCAGGCCCCCCGAGCTCCCGTGCAGCTGTGGCCTGGGCTTTCTCCACGCAGCACAGATGGTTCTCCAAGAATGAGTGCGTGCAGCAAGCAGAGGCCCCTGGAGAGCAAGGAGGACAAGGGCTGGAGTGGCCCGGATCCAAGGGCGGCCGGGGCAGTTTCACCGTCAGCCTGGGCAGGCGAGGCCCTGGTGCCCCTGCAGCACCGTGGGAGGACAAGCTGCCAGGATGGCACCCAGTTAGTGGAGGGCGCGCCAAGCCAAGCCCTGACAACAGGTGGGTGGGGTTGGGGACCCTAATTCATCCTGTGAGGCTGATATTGCCCTGAGACCAGAAATAAAGAATTACAAGAAAAAAAAGATACAGACCAATATGTCCTCCACATGGATGCAGAAGTCCTCGACAAAATCCTGGAGATCAAAGCCAGGAATATGGGAACCAAGTGCAGAGCACAGCCCAGCAGGGTGACTCCAGGTGCACGGCCAGCCCAGCACTCCAGAATGGGTTACTGTCACCCACCACATCCCCACGCTGACAAGGGATGCACATGATTGTATCAACTGGCACAGAAAGAGCTTTGGACAAAACCAATGTCATTCATGAAAAATGCTCCTGGCAACCAAGAAATGTAAGAGAATTTCCTCAACTTGAAAAAGAACATCTACAAAACCCAACAGCTGCTATGATGCTTCATGGAAGAGAATGGACGCTTTCCCTCAAAGTGCCAGAAAAGGCAAGGACGTCTCCTCCCGCCACTCGTACTCAACGATGGACTGGAGTCCTGGTAGTGCTGTGAGGCAGGAGACAGCAGTAAGAGATCACAGACCGGCCAAGAAAAGGGAAAACTCTTCCTTTGCATATGGCATGATTATCTGTGTTGAGTATTCCAAAGAATCAACCAAAAAAAAAACAAGCAAAGTCTTCCTAGGTCTGGTGTGGTCACAACAAGGATAGCAGGATAACACACACATACCAATCACTCTCCCGTGCATCAGCAATGAACAACTGAAGTCAGAAATTTAAACAGCACAATTTAAATCTAGCAAAATATGTGCACGATCTATGTAGAGAACACGAGAAATCTCTAATAAATAGAGATTTATTAGAAACATGAGAAACACTAATAAATCAAAGACTGTCTGAACAGAGAGATATTCTATGTTCTTGGATCAGAGGAGTCAATATTAAGATGTTGATTCTTATCAATTGGATCTATATAGTCCATGCAATCCCAATCAAATTCCCAGCAAGTTCTTTGGTAGATATTAACAAACTGATTGAAGTTTAAATACCAAGTCAGTAGAACTCAGACTAGCCACACAACGCTGAAGAACAGGGTGGCAGAGTGGCATTGGCCCATGGCAAGAGCTACTGTGAAGCTGCAGTAAGCAGATAGTGTGCTCCTCTCAAAAGGCAGACAAGCAGACCAAGGAGCAGACTAGGAAGCCCCAGAGCAGAACCACACAAATGCAGACGACGGATCTTCAACAAAGAGGCAAAGGCACTTCAGTGGGAAACACTCTTTCCAGAAGGTGGCACTGGGGCAATTGGACCTTCCATTCCTCTCCCGCCCCCCAAAAGATCCAGGCATCTTCCACTTTCCACAAAAATTACTCACAATGGAATACAAAGCTAAATGCAAAATGTAGAACTATAACATTTCTAGAATATTACACAGGAGGGAAATACAGGCGACCTTGGGTTTTTTGGATATAATATTCAAAGCATAATTCATAATAAAAAATTGATAAGTTAGTCTTCATTAAAATTTAAAAATTCTGCTCTGCTAAGACACAATCAGTAGAATGAAAAAACAAGCCACAGACTGGGACTTGCAAAACACCAGCCTGACAAAGGGCTTGTATCCAAAGTATACAAAGGACTCCTAAAACTCAAAAACAAGAAGACAAAACAACTCAACTTCCACATGGACACAAGATAGGAACATACACTTTGTGAAAAACTATGCACAAATGGTAAATTAGCATGTAAAGAGAGGCTCACATCATTTATCATTAAGGAGCTGTAAGCTGAAAAGGGGATGACTCCCACACTTGATAGGACAGCTAGAATCCGAAAGCCTGACGATTCCCAATGCTAAGGAGGAGGTTGAGCCATAGGCATTCGGAACAGCACAGCCACTTTGAAAGCAGCGTGACAGTTCTTACAGAGCTCAACAAAGTCTTACCACAGGATTCGGCAATTGCACACCTAGGTATTTACCCCAATTGAATTGAAAACTTGTCCACGTGAAAACTGGCACACAAATGTTTAGACAAAGTTCACTCGTGATTACTGAACACTGGAGGCCACCGAGATGCTCTTCCATGGGTGAATGTGTGGACATGCTGCTACGTCCACACAGTGGGTGACCATTCAGCAGTGAGAAGCATGAGCAGGCCAGGCCAGAGAGGAGCCCCAACGGCTTGTTGCCAGGTGAGAGAAGTCAGTGTGTGGGGTTCCAACCACGCATACTCCAGAAAGGTAGCACAGAGGTCAGCATTGTCCAGGGGCTTGGAAGGAGAGGGGACGGTGAAGCTCAGGAATTTCAAGACAGTGAAACTAGGCTGTGAGATACCATCATGGAGAATGGAAGACGTGGACCTGTCAAAACCTGCAGATTTCGACAACACAAAGTGAGCCCTAATACATGCAGGTGAAAGTGATTTAGGAGCTTGAGGAACCCCAGGGAAAAGCACAGTCCTTAACGAGAGAATCGAATTCTATCATGAATGTACAAAGGACCCCCTCTGCAGGGGCAGGTGACAGGCGCTGGCTTAGGCAACTCTGCAAATGAGGGCTGGGTAAGACCAAAGGCAGCAGGAGTTGCGCCCGGACCCTGTGCTCTGCCTGATGGAACTCACTCCCAGGGCTCAGCCGCTCCCATCCTGCCTGTCCTGTGTGCTGGATCTGAAGGGCGGGGATGGCAGGTGGCGGAAGCCGATTCTCACGTTGGAGCAGAAAGTTCAAAGCACTACATGTGCTCATTGGTGCTTCTAAGAAAGCTAAGTGACCCTGGCTTAGTCTTGGAGACACCAGTGAGAACTCATGCTGATCTGATGTGGGGACTCGTGCTCCGTAGAAAAACACTTCCAGATACACGTGCCGAGGGTAGCAATCCACACACGTGGCCCTGCTCTGGCTGTGAAGACCAGCAGCGACTCTCCTGCCACCTTGGAGTCACAGCAGCCAATGCGACCTGGACATTGTCCGATGGCTCTGGGCAGCCTGGCCCTGCTGAGACGGCGGAGGCAGATGGTGTGCTCCCAGGCAGGAGACACCTTCATCTCCGCACCTCCAGCACCTGGCAAGCAGCGGGTGCTCATTAGACGGAAGTCAGTCACGTCCTGCCTGGCTTCCTGCTCATCATGACCTCGACCCTCAAAACCACCCCAGGAGCAAGATCACATGATCGACAGGAGACCCAGGCACAGCGGGTGAGACCACACCCACAGGCAACCACCCACCATCTCCTGGCAGGACTCGACCTCGCACCTGGCCCTGACTGACTGGCCCGCTAGGAGCTTCCCGCTGCCCAGGGCAGCAGCCCATGCCCGCAGCTGAGCACGGGGCCTCTGGCAGGTCCAGGTTTATTTGAAGCATCGTGAATCCTGCAGGCCATGCTTCTGGGTTGCCCTCGCCTCTTAAGAAGTGCTTGGCGGTGAAATGTGCCCCACACTGGGGCCGGGCACTGCTGGCGTGCGGCAGGAGCTCGCGGCTGCCAGCCTTTCTGGGAAGGATCTAGAAGGCCAGCTGGAGTGTTGCAAAGACTCAGGGGAAAGGAATGCTAATGTTCGCCTGAAATAGAACTCCAAGAGGAGCGCCTGCCGAGGGCAGCCAGACCAGCCTCCCCGTACCCTGGCACAGGGACGGGCGAGTCACAGCAAGGGGGGAAAGCGGGTTTGCGTTTCCCCTTTCATTGAAGTTCTGCAGATCACAAGATAGACTGTCTGGAGGAGAATCAGAACAATTGATCAACTTTACTGCACTGTTGCCACTTGGACCCCGTCACCTCACTGGAAACCACATCTGCCGAACACGTGGACGCTCGCTCTTTAAGACACTCCTGATACAGCACAGCCCAGACAGGCCCCAAACACTCTATTTCCCCACCAGGGTTTTTCCTGGAAATTCCTCTGGGTTCGTGATTATGACCGAGATGGCTGCCCACAGTGTGGTCAGCCCTTCCCAAACTGGCTGAGGTGGAAGCCCCCAGCGATGACTTCACAGGGCCTTGCCACTTGCTTCCCCGAGGAAGCGCTGACACTCCAGCACGTCCACACAGCCACCGCGCCCCCCAGGAAGGAGCTTCACTCCTCAATACCTGCGCTGTGAACAAACCTTACCTAGACGTCCCATCTGACCCTTGCTGGTGGGATTGGCCAAGGTGAATGTAGGGGAGCCAGGCCCGTTGGCTCCTGGAGACACGGCTCCTCTGTGGGGTCAAATGGCAGCCCCTATGGTGGACAGGCTCCCGAGCCCCACCTGCCCCAGGGACCTGAACTATTCCTGGAGAGGCAGCCCCCTGGGGGGGCCTTGGGCCTGTGCTCCGCCCCCAGTGAGGGTGGCAGGGAGGTGCAGGTGGGAGAGGGAAGGGAAGACAGGAGCTTTTAGGAATGAGGTGGACATGTCGCCAGAGACTCTGGCCTGGGCTTCAGGCTCCCCCAGAGCGGGTGGAAGCCTGAGTCTTGTCCTTCCCAGCAGTGACATTTGGCGAATTAGTAAACCATGCAACTTCCAGACTCCCCATCCTTAACTGGGTGTTTTCATGAGGACCAAACATCAGGACGTTCTGTCTAAACTAGGCGTCACACGAGCTCATGGAGCCCGTGCACACGGAACCGTGTGTGACTGCTGGGGCAGACGTGCAGAAGCCTGGCGCCTCGTCGAGGGCCTCCCCCGCCAGAAGAGGACATAGCAGTCCTCAGGTCCATACCTGGGTGCCTCGTGGCACACCGGCACCACGGATGCGCCAGTAAACGTTGGCTGAGGGAGCTTAACACACCTTCCCCTTTTCTTCTCTCACCGAGTGCCATGTGCAGAGCCTCTTCAGCCCCTCGGGCTGTGCAGGTTCCACCTGCCCTGTGTTTCTTGCTCCCTATGTGGGACATTTCCCCAAATAATATGGTGTGATGAAGGTTCACTGGTCATAGGATCAGAGACTGGTGTGCCTCTACTGATGAAAAAGACCCCAGAATCCTAAATGTGTAGGCCTTTGATAATAGCACTGCAAAACACACAAAGCCAAACAGAAACTGGATGAAAAAATAGACAAATTCAGAACCACAGGTGGTCATGTCCACACTGCTGTCAGTAGCTGAGAGGGCAAGAACACAGAAAGTCAGTGCTGATGTAGAACCTTACCACCATGCCCCAACTCAGAGTCCCAGAGTACACCATATCGCTCTTAACACCCACCAACCAGAGCACGTGCTAGCCTTCAAATGATTCTTAAGAAGTTTAAGGCATTAAAATCCTGGAGAATATGTTTCCTGACCACAACAGAAACCAATCAGAAATCAATAGAAAGACATCTAAAAACAGAAATCTGTCTATCTGCAATAGAAATATATCTAAAAAATTTATAAACAGTTGAAAATTAAATAACATATTTCTAGATAACTATGGATGAAAGAAGAAATCACAAGGGGAATTAGAAAAGTCTGTTAACTGACCCATGGCCTCACACGAAAGAACGCTTGCAGCAGATGGGCAGGCAAACCCCGGGGGGCTCAGGGGGAAGCCGACAGCCACGCTCGAAGAAATGGCCAAAATCCTCCATGCAAACCTCCCCCCAGATGCTAGGAGATGTTAGAAAAAAAAGCAGAAATTCAAGTCAAAAGAAAACATAGAAATCTAAATGAAGAGTATATATAATAGCCGTGCAGTGACTTGGGGAATCAGGAGGCTGAAGCAGGAGGATCACAAGTTCGGGACCAGGGATCCTCCCTCAAGTGATACCCTGTCTCAAAAGAAAAATAGAAAAGTCTGGGAATGTAGCTCAGTGGTAGAGAACCCCTGAATTCAGTCCCCAGTAAACACACAGGCACACGCACACACAAGCACACACAGTGCAAGTGGTGGAAATGACAGAGACTATCAACAGTTGATAGACTCTCAACTATCAAAGTCAATGTCAAAAATCACTTCCCTGAAGAGGACAGTTAAGTTTGATGGCTTCTTAGTAGACTAGTCAAAGAAATATGGAGAAGGCCGTTTACCCGTAATAACAGGGACAGTGGGACTTTGCTAAAGAACCTGTGGACAGGAAGAGCAACAGATGAGCCCAGGAACAACACTGGCCCTCAAACTCAGCAACTCAGACCCAAACTTACAGGCTGACACGAAAGTCTAAGGAGACCTCCGTCGCCCGGGCAGTCGCGCTCACCACCAAGAACCTGCCTCCAAGAAAGCAGCAGCCCTCCTCGTTGTACTAGGAACCCGCGGATTCTCAGGGGGAAACACTACCAACCTCACGCAAACCTTCCAGGAAACAGGGAAAGTCCCAAACTCATTTTGAGACCCAAACTCAAACATTGCAAGGGAATTGCAGAGCAATGTCCTTCAAGAAGGGAGGCACACAACCTGACAGGATGACAGCAGAAGGAATCTTGCTGATTTTTTTTAAAGTTATTTTTTTATATTTTTATTTTAGTTATGGATATACACAATACCTTTATTTTTATGTGGTGCTGAGGATCGAACCCAGTGCCTCACACATGCTAGGTAAGCCCTCCACCACTGAGCCATGACTCCAGCCCCTCTTGCCGATGTTTTGAAACAGACACGTAGAGGACCGTTCAGCAGAGAGTCCACAGACACTTGAAATACAGTGCATTCTTTCTTTAAAAGTGCCGCTTCCAGCCTGCCCATGTGAGAGGGAATGGGGGAGCACTGCCCCGGGCCCTTGCAGAACAGCCCTGGTGCTCCCCTGTGGGGAGCAACCCCAGAGCATCAACCTCAGACAATCCACTGTGACAGTCCATCATGGGGACTGGAATCTTGTCTAAGCAGAGAAACGGTGCCATGTGTAGGCCAAGAAACACCAAAGCCCTGCCTCTTCTCATGGTGATGGTGCCTCTCTACCCCTGGAGGCATCAGCCCTGCCCCACCCTCCCCTGTTGGGTGAGATTTACCAGCGTGCCCCTCCTGAGTTGCCTGCACTTCCTGGGGTGCACCCAACACAGAGCAAAGCCCTCTTCCTTAAGCTCTTCCCCATCCCCCTGGGCCCCTGGAGCAATAACCCAGCGGGTCCAGCCACAAGGAGGGGTGCGGTGGCGCTCAGTGCTGCGGGCCTGCTTTCACTCTGTCCCTGTGGTCTACCAAGCCCCTGCAAGGTCTCCAGGCCTCCTGCTGCAGCTCTGAAGCCTGCATCTTCCGTCAGGAAGCTGAGGACGTTTTCATCCTCATGTTTTTTCAAGAGTTCTGAATCTGCTCTTTGAGGTCACAAGAGGGAGGCAGTCCAGGATTTCCAACAAGAGCACAAACCGAGACAGCCCAGAGGCTTCCATGAGCTAAGGTCACCACCGCGCTGTCTGGTTCAACTCCAGGGCCCCTCTGATGCAGACACTGCTGTAGGTGAGGCTCAAGGAGGCCAGTTACCTGCAGACAGGCTCCCTCTGTGTTATTCCATGGGGGAGCCACCGAAGCCCCACACAGCCCTGGCCCTCTAGCTGGAAGCTAGAGCCTCCAAGGACCCAGCCCTGCTTGGTACATACAGCAGGCGCCTAATAAAGGCTCCCTGCATGATGCATTGCCAAGGTTGCTCATGACCTCAGAAAGGCAGAGGCAGAGGGTGGGGTGCACCTCGGGACTCATCTGGGCGTGCTACAGGCAAACTTGGTCTCCTTCCAGGCTTAAGCTGATGATAAATGTAAAGGTTGAGGTTGTCAGTTTAATTCTGTACTTTTAATTATTGCAGATTATGTTCTACCATAAAAGAAATGTGCTATAAGTGAGGTACTTGGAAGCCCAAGAGAATGACTAATATTACTGCAGCAATTGTTGATATTAAAAAAATTCCAGCACAACCTGAGGATTTGCCTGCCCCTCAGGAGAGATCCAGCCCCCTCTGCTTTGTCCAGATCTACCAAGTCATGTGCTCAGCATGCAGACTAAAAATCCATCTATAATTAGAGCTGCCCAGAAGTGAGTAAAAGGCATTCCCAAAAAGGTTTTCAACAAAATAAAGTTAAAATGGCCATATGTTTAACTTGGCTTCAAGTTGCAAAATACATCACAGTGTTATATGCTATTAATGTTGTAAACTTACACAGGCTTTTCAGCTGATCCAAAAGCTAAAGAGAAGAAAGTGAGTTAAATTTAAAAAAAAAAAAAAAAAAAAGGTAAAAGATCTACATGCATGAAAACAAATACTCAAAATAAGTTTTTAAAAAACAGCACAGGCGACTCCAGTGTCTACATTGCGTTTCCCTGTGCGCAAACACGGGGCTGACTCTCAGGTCACGAGGCTGCGGGCGTGTTTCAGGGCAGCAGTGCAGACATCTGGCTGACAGACACACTCACATTCCTTCGGTGTTCCTCATCTCCCAGGCTTTCTGTTCTCTCCTTAGCACTAATGGGTGGAGAGGAAAACGGACGACCCCATGGGTCTATAACTTCATTTCTTTGATGAAATGTGGTACACAGGGACCGGGGATTCTCACCCACAGCCCCCTGATGCCACCTGCTCTACATTGATCTGCTATTTTCAGTATCTTAATTCTCTATAATCATAAATATATCTGTACTGTAAGAAATTGAAAAATGCCAAATAGCACAAAAATTGCCCCCAAATTCCACTTCTAGGAGTGAGAGAATAGGTAATTCCTGCCAACCCTTCCACTAAGAAAAAGCAAAACCTGGACCAGAATCTACACGGGAAGACACCAGGCCGTGAAGAAAGCAAAGCAACCTTGAAAGCTGTAGATCCAGGAAGAGAGAAGGGGCCTAGGTCCCTGCAGGGTCCTCAGTCCACTCCAGAAGAAAAGGAGAGGCAGTCACCTCTCACCTGGGTGAGCAGTCACCCAGGACGGAGTTCCAGGGGGATCTGAACGTTGCAGAGTTGCAAGGACATGTCTGTTCCTTCTGTCACTCAGTCCTCCAGCCACCTTCTAGTAGTAGGTGTGAATACTCTCTGGAGCACCAGGTCTTCCACCTCAATTATCTTCTCAGCTTCCCTCACACCATGTCATGGATACCAATCAATAGGCAAAGTAATCAGACTTAAATAAGGCAAAAACAAAAAACAAACAAAAAAACCCAAGGGAAACAATAGGCAAAACAAATGGGCCCTGAGGGGCTCCCGATGCTGGAGTTACCAGACACTTACACTAGAATAACCTTCACTAATGAGTCCAAGCGAACAGATAGAAAATCTTGACAAGCAACTTCAAAGGTTTTTTTTAAAGGACATTATAGAGGCAATAAAACATAATCAACAAAGGACAGATGGAGAAGGAGCAAAAGGAAGAGTGAATAAGAACACGTAAAAGGCACAGTGCAAAGAGGGAGCAACCGAGCTTTCTGCGAGAAAAGAGAAAAACATGTCAGAAAGTCAGCAAATGCAAGCTTACGTCATTGCACAGGACTTGCATAAAGTCTGAAAACACACAAATATATATGCCATTTTCAAGATGTTGAATGTATAAAAATCAAAGTATATCTTCATTTCCGGATTGACAGCTACCTTATAAGTTAAGAATCTCAACAACAAAAAACAGTGTGAATAAAAGCAAGAAATAGTACAACAACAGTTGTATTCTTTAAAACTGTGGTGTCTATACATAATGGAATGTTACTCAGCATTAAAATAGAGTCAAATTATGGCATTTGCAGGTAAATGGGTGGAGTTGGAGAACATCATGCTAAGTGAAGTGAGCCAATCCCCAAAATCCAAAGGCCAAATGTTCTCCCTGATAAGTGGATGCTGAACCATAATGGGGGAGGGGGCATGGGAAGAATGGAGGAAATTTGGTCAAAGAGAGGGAGAGGAGAGTAGAGGAGAGGGCATGGGAGCAGGAAAGATGGTGGAATGAGATGGACATCATTACCTAGGCTCCTGAATGACTGCACATATGGTGCGACTATACATCATGTACAACCAGAGAAACGAAAAGTTGTGCTCCATTTGTGTACAATGGAGTACACAATACATTGTGTACAATGAATCAAAATGCATTCTGCTGTCATGTATACCTAATTAGAATAAATACATTTAAAAATAAGTTACATATATCAACAAAAAGTTGTATTCTTTAATAAAATAGAAAAATGGGAGGATAAACAAAAAAGAATAAGTTCAAGGATTTACTTATAGGTACTAATAGGTGGATACAATTAAGACTGGCAAACAAATTGTGGAAGACTAAATAAATAAAGGGAGTGAGGACTAAAAACACAGGGAGGTATCTCAGTGACATATTACATTCAGAGTTATCCACAAGTTATACGAAAACACAATTCTTCCTAAATACCAAATACAAATCCCCCAAAACAAAAAGAACTAATAAAGCAGACAATGAGATGAAAGAGCTTGAATAGATAGAGTATTCTACGTGGTAAATATAGGTTAAGTAATATGACAGAGCCAAACATTTTTGTCACAGCAGTAAGTTAAAAGGGCTTAATTCACAAACTAGAAGGAAAATCGTTTGAGACCAGCTCAAGAAGCAAAGTCCAGTTCTACACTGTATGCGAGAGCCATGCCAAGGAGGGTGACTTGGAGCAGCAGGGATAGCTAAAAATAAATATGCAAAGTTCATGCTCCTGGTACGCAAGATGGGAATCTGTAACAAAGCAGGGGATGAGGGGGACAGCCATTCATTCTGTTAGTCCAGAAGCAGTGCAATTGGAACACCTGCATTCTTAGTGACAGCCCAAGCTGACCAACAGGAACTACAGGACAGAAGATGGGAGAACAAGAGGGACGAAGACCTGCAGAGGAAACAGGCCATCATCCGTCTGGACAGGTGAGGGAGCAAGGGTGAGTCAGTGCAGACCTCAACATGGGGCTCCCTGACCAGGGTGCTCCCCCAAACAGAGTCCTCCCTGACCAGGGTCCTCCCTGACCAGTGTCCTCCCCGAACAGTGTTCTCCCTCAAGAGAGTGCTCCCTCAACAGTGCTCCCTGACCAGTGTCCTTCCTGAACAGTGTACTCGCTCAACAGTGCTCCTTGACCAGTGTCCTCCCTGAACAAATTCCTCCCTGACCAGTGTCCTCCTTGACCAGTTTCCTCCTTGAATAGATTCTCCCTGACCAGTGTGCTTCCTGAACAGTGTCCTCCATGAAGAATGTCTTCCCTCAACAGTGCTCCCTGACCAGTGTCCTCCCTGACCAGTGCTCCCTGACCAGTGTGCTTCCTGAACAATGTGTTCCCTGAACAGAGTGCTCCCTGACTAGTGTCCTCCCTGAACAGAGTCTTCCCTGACTAGTGTCCTCCCTGACCAGTGTCTTCCCTAAACAGAATCCTCCCTGAACAGAATCCTCCCTGAACAGAATGCTCCCTCAATAGTGCTCCCTGCACAGCACGTGGAGTGGAGCACCTAGACAAGGCACCCCATCAGGTGTGCCTGCATCGCGTCCTGACCTGAACAACAGCAGGCTGTGAGCTCTAAATTTGTTGAAAAGTGGTCACATTTCAGCCTGCAAAGCAAATCTCAGTAAATCCCAGGAAGTAGAATTAATCCAAATAATAGTTTTGTTCTTTTTTTTTTTAAATATTAGTGCATTTTTATACCTTTCTATTTGTTTTTATATTTATATGGTGCTGAGGATAGAACCCAGTGCCTCATGCATGCTAGGCAAGTGCTCTTTACCACTGAGCTACAGCACCAGTAGTTTTGTTCTTAATGAAACAAAACTCAAAATTAATTACAAAAAGGCCCTTCCACCAGATGATTAGTAAAACCTGTAAATTAAAAACTCTAGGGTCAAAGGGAAAATAGAAAATCTAAGCTGAAGAATTTCCTTAAAAATGATGATAATGGGAAAGTCACAGTGAAATCCATAGGCTAAAATCAAAGCAGTCGTCACAGTTTAGTGCAGAAATCACTAAGAAACAATAAGAAGCAGATTGCAGGGCTGAGGTGGTGGCTCGGTGGTGGAGGCTCGCCTTGCACGTGTGAGGCACTGGGTTCGATCCTCAGCACCACATAAAAACAAACAAACAAAATAAAGACACTGTGTCCATGTATAACTAAAAATTTAAAAAAAAAAAGAAGTGGATTACATATTCTACCCAGGAAACCAGAAAAACAAACTGATTTAAAGGGAAGCAGAGAGAAGGAAGTAATAAAGATAAAAGCCAAAATTAATTCTTTGGAAAAATAAAACAATGGAACTAATAAATAAATGAAATGCCAGTTGTTTGGGGGAGGGAGGGCAAGCCACAAGCTAACCTAATCATGAAGAGGGAGAAAGCGCAAACACACAAAATCAGAGACAAGGATGAAAAAAAATCACAATAAAAGGTTTTTTTAAAAAGAAACTACTTTGCAAAAAGATATGCAAATTTGAAAATCTCAGAGTACTGATAACTTCCTGAGAATATGAATTATCAAAATCAACCCTTGTTTTAGTCAGTTTTCTGTCACTATAGCAAAATACCTGAGATAATTAACTTAGAAAGGGTTGGTTGGCTCACGGTTCTGGGGTTGGGCAGGCCCACTGCTCTGGGTCTCTGGAGGGTGTGCCAATGGCAGGGGCAGAGGGGTGTGGTGAAGCCAACCACTCCCCTCGTGGTGAGGGAGAAAAAGAGGGGACCAAACATTTAGCACAGGGAGCTTTCAGGGACCCTCACACACATTATTGCAGCCCTTGTAGGGACGGTCTAAACGGACCATCCAGAGAACTGGAGGAGGTCATCAAAGGCCCGCCCAAAGGATCTAACAAAGAATTCCACCAAATTTCCAAAGACCAGATAATTCTCGTGCTACTCAAACTGTTTCAGACACAGAAAGAGAAACGACTTTCAGATTATTTTTATGAAATATAATACTGTATTTCCAGCCTCCCGATTCAGAGGTTGACTTCGGGGACGAAGGCTGCACGTGCCGTGTCTAGAATCAGAGAGGAGCAGGAATGCCCTGCAGCTCCAGGAGGGCACAGCATCAGAGGTGCTCAGCCACACAGACCAGAGGGGCAGGCAGAAGCCCGAGGGGAGGAGGGGAGGAGAACAGCTATCTCTGCTTGTGGGCGATGTGCTGGGAAAGGGGCGCACGCGTCCCCAACGCGGCATGACCAAGAGGTGAGGTGAGGGAGAATGACAATGAAAAGCTGACTTAGGAAGACGGGCGAAAACGTGCAAACCCTGTATGAAAGACACTTGGAAACAGCCTTGGGAACGATGGGAAGAACCCGTATTCTTGGTGTGCTCCCTAAAGTCAAAAAGAACTGCAGGAACCTTGGTCCACGTTGGCACTGCTCATGGAGATTTGGGCATCGTTCTTCAGAACCCTAGAGAGGAATCAAAGACATGGTGTTGGTGGGAACTGGGATTTTTCAAAACAAAAGGTACAGATGGAAGATCAGTAAGACTGAGGCAAGAATCCCTAGTCCTGGCTTTACACGGGAGACATCAGGATTGAGTGTACCTCAGCCTTAAAAGATGCATCCGTCCCCGTTCCTTCCCATCACTAGAGTAGGGGTGAGGCTCAGCATGAGCCCCGGGAATGGGGGCCTCCTGGGAGAAGACCAGGGCTAGCACTCCGAGGGGCTGCAGATCTTAGCCCCCATACCAGCAGGGACAGGGTCCTGAGGGGTGGGGTACAGGCTGTGGAATATGGCTGGCCCGGGGGGCTCTTCTTCTGGGAGCATCTGCCTCTCTGCAGCGTTTGCCAGCCAGGCAAGACCCAGGAGACGTGCTAGCTACCACCGTGGAAGCCAAGAGAGAGCAAGCACTTTCCCTGGACGTGGGAGAACTCGACAACTCCAGGGCCGAGGAAGGAAGAGCTTGTCAAAGACGTGGGGCAGGGGCAGGGCGGAGGGGTCTGTCTCCAACAAGAGCCAGCAAGTCCACTCCACAGGGCTCCGTGGGGAGCAGCAGGGGACATGCCATTTGCCAAAGCAACAAAGAAAGCACGGGAGGGACATCAGCCTCCTGAGAAGCTCAGGG
The DNA here is from genome assembly GCA_004024805.1 of Geosciurus inauris. Lineage (NCBI taxonomy): Eukaryota > Metazoa > Chordata > Mammalia > Rodentia > Sciuridae > Geosciurus > Geosciurus inauris. The sequence goes on from PVHX01026720.1 coordinate 14,929, forward strand.
GCTCATGATGGGAGATGGCATTCTAGAACAGGGCTCTGACAGCGGTGGGGATCAATGTCACAAAGAAGAGGGGCCAGGTGAGGAGCTGAGCCAGCAGGAAAGCGGAAGGCAGGAGATCTGAGGGTCTGGAACAGCGGGAGACCCCTGGGCGGACATCGGAACCTGGAGACCTGAAACATACGCACCTATCAGGGTGGTGGGTCTGGGGCAGGGTCGTGCAGGGAGTCCTGGTCCCGGCGTGGCTCACAGGGCACTCTCAGGCCACCTCAGGGCCACTCCCACGTCGTTCAGTATTGAGCACAATTGCATTGAACACCTGGGGACTTTGGTCAGCATCAAAGGGAGTAGAAGTCTCCAAAATGCCCCTGCCAGCCTGGAGGCAGGATGTGTCCTAACTCACGCCCAGCACAGGGCGGTCAATGCTTGGGGGGAAGCAGGTGTGGGAGCCTCAGGGCGGGTGCCTCCTGCTCATCTGCATACCTGGAGTTGGGAGAGGAGGGACTCTAGCTCAATTCGGAAGGTACCATTGGACTCGGTGGTCTAGAGACAAGGTCGGGGGGTACCCGAGGTCTGGCCTGCTGATGCCTGAAGCCGTATGCCCCTACCAGCTTCCCTTGAAGATCAGGCCACCCAGCTTGAGTTTGCAACCTGCCAAACCCCCTTGGCCACAGGGTTAGCCACAAGGTGGACCTGGGGTCAGAGCAGCCGACTAAGGGTGTCCTCTCCCAGCCCTGACCTTGCCTGGTGGGCCTCATTTCCCCCAGTGACCCACTGGTGGTCCTGGGTGCTCTGGGGACAAGTCCTCTGGGATATCCATTTGGCTGCTGAGGGGGAGACTTTCAGCTCTGTGAGGCCCTGTGTAAGGCTGACAGCCAAGGTGTGGCCAGATCACGAAGCCCTGTCTGCTTCTCGCCTGTGCTCTGTGGTAAGTCTCCAAAGGCTTCTCCACAGGTGCACTTCCATCTCGCTCTCGGAGTTTGTCTGGAAGGCGTGTGGTCTAGGAGTGGAACATCGGAGACTGACTCGGGGCCTGTGCGCTGGTGAAGGTGATGCCTTGGGTACCACAGTGTGACCCAAGGTCAGGCCATGGGGAGCACAACCCCAGGGTGCAGCGTGTGAAGGTCTTTGGGCTCCATATGGAGCGGGGCAAGGGACTTCAGGGAGCGAGGTCCTCTTCAGGGTGAGAGAAGACGCTGAGCTGGTATCAAGCAGCTAGTCTGGAAGGGAGCAGGCTCTTGCCAGCAGGTAAACAGGGATGGGGAGTCTCTGGAGGGGACGCTGCTGTCCAGGGAGGATGGGTAGAATCAGGACAGAGCCCACCCCCTGAGCTCCAGCGCCTGGTTTCTCTCCTCTTGCGCGGCCCCAGCCTGAGCCCCTGGTCTGCAGCGCAGCTGGGGCACATGTGTCCACCCTCCGCTGCTCTCCTAGGAGCTTGCTCTCTTCTCCCTGAGCTGTTTCTCATGCAGACCCACTGGAAGATGTTTTGTTGATGTTACATTATTATGAATTTCTTTTATTTTTACAGAAACAGGATCCAATTGAAGCCAGACTTCTCAGGAAGCAAAAGAAAATCCAGGCGAGGTCCTCCCAGCCTCTCCCTCCCTCCTCAGTGCCAGTCTCCCAGGTCCTTTCTGGGTGCCCAGGTGTCCCCACATCTCCCCGGCTCAGCTTGGGACACCTCATCCACACTGAACTGTCTGTGGGAGCGAACCCCTCACTGTCACTCTCAGCAGCAGCGCTACCCCTCCCGGAAGCTCCCTTGCCCCCAGGATCCACGAGTCTGTGTGGTTCATGTGGAAACAGGGTGGGAAAGCACTCAGGCACACAATGGCGGTGTCGGTGTCACCTGTCACCTGGGTGCTCAGCACTCCAGCGTCTGCACGCAGCTTGAAGGGGTGTGAGAAGATGCTGGAAAACACCACAGCCAGAAGGGACCTCGAGGACCTATGCTCCAGGCCTGGCCCCCAGGATGGAGGGACAGTCCATGAGGGCAGCTGGAGCAGTGAAGTCCTTCCCGGGGCACTCCCCTCCACGGGCTGAACCGCAACACAGGCATCCAGCCCTGACGGAGACGGTTCAACCTCAGATTTCTCAAATTTACTATGGTGTCAAAGTGGCACAAATCCAGCAGAGGCTAGACTTTGGAGTTTGAATTTCGATCTTTCCCTGGGCTAGTGACGATCCTCTGCAGGTGCTAACAGCCTGTGAGCTCCAGGAGAGGTAACCATGTCCACAGGGGGCCATGAGGCCAGTGAGATTTTGCACAGGGTATTCAATAAACCGCACGAACTGTTCAAAACTTTCTTGTTAAAGAAGCTTGTGCGGATGGCTTTGCCCAGTGGCAGGCCAATGGGAGTGTTCTGAGCACATCAGGTCAGCCGGGCGCAGCCAGGACATTCCGTAGATGAAGGGTGTCAAACATGCTTTTGACTTATGACATTTTCTGCTTACAATAGATTTACAAGGACATAACTCCAACATAAATGGAAGAACATTGGTGTATTTCTTCCTCTAGGACACATTTGCCAAAAACTACCAGGAGCTGTGCTTGAAGTTCAAGGGAAACAGAGACAAAGGACACCTTGGGTCATCTGGGAAGGCAATGTGGCCCCTTCTTCCTGTCACCTGTGCAGGGCCAGCAGGAGGTGAGGCTAGCCACAGGCGGGAAGGACGCTGTGACTAAGCAAGAGGTTTAGGGTTCAGTAGCATGGACAGGCCTCAGGAATGGACATGGCCAGTGCAGCAGGAACATCCCTCTGGACCGTGCAGAAGGCTCAGGCCACTTCCCATGATGCAGGCCGAGGGGGGTCCCTGCACACTGAGAAGCCGCTCCCAGCAGCAGCAGCACAGCGGGAGAAGGCTGGCCACGCGGAACTGTGTCCACACCCTCAATGCAGGACTCGTCCTGCGAGAGGCACGGGAGCCCCAGGAGCCGAGGAGCAGTCACCCAGACGTAGAGCCGGGATTCTGGCACTTCTCCACGGAAGGACAGCAGGTGCTCCTGTGAGGAGACACCCTCAGACACCAAAGAAGGGAGCCTGGAGCTCCAAGGCAGTCCCGGGGCCGGGTGCACGGCTCCTGCTGCGCGTCTGCGTGGGCATGATGAGCCGGTGTGTCTGCAGGTGCAGGTCTCCCTCACCTGTCTTCACACCGGGCGTGCCGCTGCGCCTGGCCTACACAGAAGGACCTGGACCAAGGACACGCTGCGTTACCGCACGGGGACTCGCGTGTGTGCCTGCTCCCGCACAGTGTGCTCGTGGGCCCACATGTGCACATACGAGCTGCACATCTGTGGCCTCAGGGCCACGGGCTGAGGGGAGGCTCTGGAGTGCACGGGGGCGAGCACCTCACCTGGGTGACCAGCCGTCAGCAAAGACGACAGGGCCCTCGCACCCGACATGGTGACTGTCCTGAGTGGTCCCAGGCAGGACGATGGCTTTACACCACCCCTCACATCTGTGTTCCAGTGTAAACCAGCTGGAAGAAACTGCCAGCACGAGGACACCTGAGCTGGCAGTGCAGGGCCCTGGGGACCCTTGTAGGGACACAAACAGCCTTGACCCTCACCCGCTCCCGTGCGTCTGTGAGCTTCACGGCAGAGCACGGCACTGCTCCTTGTGATCCAGCTCAAGGCTCACATCTCCTGGTTGGCTCCTCCGGGGACTCTGCTCAAGTGGGGCCCGTGGCTCACCTGAGGCCCCTGGTAGCTGGCGTTCCCAGGTCGTCATGTGGCCCAACCCCTGGGGCTGTGTCACCTTCCTTCCTGCTAGAGGACCATGGTTAGTTTGAGGTTTGAGGAGTTTGCTCTTCCTAAGGGACACAGATTTGCCCAGGGAGACTTTAGCATATTGAAGAAGGAGCCATTCTTAACGTGGTCACTGGATACAGGGGTACACCCACCACCCCACCCACACCACACGGGGAGCTCCTCATGCTCTGTCCTGTGTTCTGATTGAGCTGCCGTCAGCTCTACGGTCAAAGACCAGCCTCTGTGGGACAGGACCCCATAGGGTGGGGCTCCAGCACCTGCTCTGGCCTGGGAATCTCAGGGCCTGTGGGTGGCCAGCCCAGTTCAGGCACTGGCCCATGGCACACACTGGCCTCAGAAGTGATTACCTCAGGACGGTCAAGTGGCGTGCTTAGCCCCACCGAGACCCTCTGGCCACCTACGCACTGTGAACCAGAGGCCTGTGGACTCCAGGTGCCGGGCAGAGTCAGACCCAAGAGGGAAGTGGTCACCACAGAGGGACTCGCCCAGGCCCCTGCATGGGCGAGACAGGCCTCCTCCCCATGACCGTGAGAGCACTTGTCCCCAGAAGATCATCCTCAGCAGAAATCAATCTAGAGCCCCACTCCCCACCCATGGCTCTAGAGGGTGAAAGCAGGGGGACACACACGGGCCCAGCAAGGACGCGGGCAGCCAGCCAGAGCCAGCTGTGAGGAGAATCAGAACCGATGCATCTCCACCAGTGGGCAAAGGCTCCTGGGGGTGGCAACAGCGTCACTCTCTACCCAACAGACGGCCCTGGAAGGAAGATGGTAGACCAAGAGTGCACTGTCACACTGAAACGCCTCACATGAGGAGGCGGTGGGATCGGCAGCAGCGTCAAGTTCAAGGTGAAAGACAGGCAGTGGGGAGCAGGCCAGCTCTTCCCTCCACAACACTCAGGCTACTGCGAGCAGGGCAGACAGTCGGAGCTCGGAGGCAGACCCAGCGACTCCTGCTCCCGAGGACCGAGGACACTGGCACCTAGGACTGGGCCACCACCCAGGAAGGCCCCTCATCCCGGGGAGCAGTCCCCACAGCTGTGGGCCACACCATCGCAGGCATAGGGGTTCCTGGGGTGACGGCCAGTCTCTGCCCATGGAGTCCACACTCAACAAAGAAGAGAGGAGGCCACTCACAACAGGGAGACCAAACGCCCAGGACAGAAAGGGCCATGCCACCGTATAGAGGGCGAGCACCAACCCTGCTCCTGCCGGGCTCCATGGGTGCTGAGGGGTGCGTCCAGGAGGGCACAGGGCAGCCAGCCCAGCCCAGCACCACTCTGAGGGGAACCCAGGTCCCTGAAAGACGGCTGCTGAGGGACCCCTGGGGGCACAGTGCATGCCTCTGCCTGCCTCTCTCTCCACCTTCCCTGCTCGACTGGACACCACTATGTGCTGGCCCTCACGAATGCCCTCGCCTGGGGGCCTCATGGAGGCCATGAAGGTGAGGCTGAGGGGAGCAGGGTGACCTCGTAGCAAGTACTCTCAGCACATCCTGCCACCCTGGGAACCCCAGAGTCCTCAGACAGGTACACGTCTGCTGGGGAGGTGGCCAAGGGGGAGATGATCCCCCATCCGTGGGAGTGTCTGATGCTCCCCGTGCCATCCGTAGGGTGTGTGATGCTCCCCATGCCATCCGCAGGGGTGTCTGGTGCTCCCCGTGCCATCCGCGGGGTGT
>PVHX01026721.1:0-20363 GCA_004024805.1 Geosciurus inauris
ATGAGGGCTCGGCAAGGACCTTCATTGGAGTAAGCTCCTTTGCATGCATACCACATCTTTCTGAGGTGCATCTTTCTGTCTCTTTCTTTCTTTCTAGAGGACAATAATGGACACCCACTGGCTAATTAAATGCAGTTAGTGCAAGCCACCATTCTATAAGACTCAGGTGATAGGACTCAAGGCCTGGGTGGCTCCTAATCACCTGTCCTGTGGGTCAGGAATATTGGGATCTGCCAAAGCCATTTCTCACCATCCTGTCCAGGCTTGGAGTGCTTCTGGTGGAGCACACAGTGTCTCTAATCCTGGTCTGCCTTTGGATGCATGGAGACAGACCACGGGTTGGGACAACTGGGAGATTCTGGCTGGCACCACTATCTGGTGAACTTAAAGGTTTCTTCCCCAACTCTCCTCCCAGCTGCCCATATGGGGTATCCTGTGGTGACTGGTCAATCAAGTGACACTGAGCAAAAGCCCCAGTAACACATGCACCTCCAATTGAGCCATACTGCACTCTAGCACATCCCTCCCCTCGCCCATCAGAATCTAGGGTTGAGATAAGGGCATGAGTGGTTCATAAGGAAATGCCTGGGTTCCCATTGTTCACATATTAACCCTTTACAAGCCTGTAAGGATTCTCTCTATTGTAGTTTCTCCTGTGTGCTCCATGAGCTTCTTTGGCTGCAAAAAGGGAAATTTATACCCACAGCCCTCTGAAGATTCTTTTGGCCCACAGAGAGCATAAACTCTTTATTCCAGCCTTTACTCCTAGTGTTATTCTGCTGCCAAACATGGTCTTAATACCACCTCTCTAGCTGACAAGAATCATGGCCATCAGAGGGAAATACAAATTTTAATATCATTCTACAGTTTAGCCTGTTCTGTAAAATGGAAGGAAATAGTCTGAGTTTCCTACGCGCACGCCTAAGGACTTCTCAGTCCTTGTTTAAAAAACCCAAATTGTGCCAAAAAAATGTAAAGGAGGAGCTATGATACTCCATTCTAACTGAGGCTCAATCCTCACCCCCAAAAGTTTATTAACTAATGGGAAGCTCAACACAGATCAAGATTCATTACAAAAAGGAGTCCCATGTTCTCCCAGGGATTACAACTGCACAGTAATGGTGGATAATGGGAGGCTTGTGTCTTTTTCATTGCCACCCATGAAAAAGCAAATGGCTTATGTTCACACTGGGAGGCAGCAGTTAAATACAGAGATCATGCATGGAAGGAGGGATGGGAACTGCTGGCCACTAGAGATTACTGGGAGCTAGAGGTTCCAATACTGGGGAGACATCCCCTAGCCAAAGAGACAGTTCCTTGGTGCAGGCACCCATGTTCTGTTCTCTTTCATTCGTTTTCATGTTGCTCAGAGGGGAGACTCATCCTCAAAAGTAATGGGAGATGATGTCTCATAATTATCTGCATACAAACCTGGCCTGATTACCAACTAGGGAAATGAAAAAAAAATGGTTATAATGCTCTATACATGAGGTTTTGCTCAAAACAGCAGTTTCCCTTACTTAGCTTCTACCAGATCTCTATCTCTCCAAGGCTTGCATTTGAAATGTAAATTGCAGAGGCTTGCAAAGCTTGCAACATTTACAAGGTTTGCAGAGAACCAGTTTGAGATGAAGAAAAAAAAAAGCCATCACTTTTAGAAATTCGAGTTGCTGTAGGACCTAAATGGCTGACTATCTTATCTGCTCTCACACTCTACCACCTTATCTTTTTTGGGGGCGGGGGTTACCAGGGATTGAACTCAGGGGCACTTGACCACTGAGCCATATCTTCAGCTCTATTTTGTATTTTATTTAGAGATATGTTCTCACTGAGTTGCTTAGCACCTCACTTTTGCTGAGGCTGGCTTTGAACTCGAGATCCTCCTGCCCAGCCCATCCTGCTTTCTTAACAAATTCCTCCCTAAATACTACAGCACAGGGCAGGCGGGGGAAATGGAGTGATCTCATACATACAAGTCTTCTTTACCTTGAGAATCTCCACCTGAAGATTTGAAGGCTCTCATTCTTTGAATATCTGAACTGACTCTAATATGAGCCAAAAAATGAATTCTGATCTGATAAAGATGTTTTGCATGCTCCTTTACTAGAGTAATTACAGCTGTGTCATTTTTTAGGACCCCTGGTTTTTTTTTATTCTATTTTTAAACTCATTGTTTTATGGTGAATTTACATTTGATCCTGCATACCTAAGTTAATATATTTTTCTGATAAGTCTTATTTTATCTACCTATAGAGGTTTTTACACTCTGTCTTTGTTCAGAGGTCAATTTTCAAGGGTTAGTTCTCAAATACATTGGAAAAATCTCCTTTTACAGAATCCTAAGGACATAGACATAGTGATGTTGGGAATCAATCTGCTAGCCATTGAGGATAAGTGGTCACCTGAACCATTGATTTGAGTGTCATGGCTGTCAGACATTACACCCAGCATCCAGTATTTCTAATCATATGGGCCTTCCCTATATTTAAGTCTTAATATAAAAGTATGATAGGTTCTATTTTAATTTCTAACAAGTTAAATCCAATAGAGGCTTTAATAAACATCTGTAGTTTTGCCTTCTACAAAGTCACAAATCTGTTTCTTGTCTATTTTGTGTATGTGTGCACATCTGTGAATTGTATTGTTGTGTCTACATATGTGCTTTTGTCCATAAGTCATGTACATGTTATCAAAATTGGTATAGCTAAATGAGTGCTCATAAATCAAAATTTAAAAGAGATATGGATCCAAATACCTTTTAGTTCACATGACTTAAAAACACTCAATTCGTATTAGATGAACCGATGAGAATAAAGATGACTTTAAAATTAATAACTTACAAGTTTTTCTAGGTGGTCAGACAATTAACAAAATGTTGGTTTCTATAAAATGTCTAGAATGTAATATTCATTGCTTCTAGGGTTTCTCTTCAACAGGGAAGAGATAGCTAGTATTGTTAACTACACTTGTCTGATACCTGGTTTTTTACAGTTAAAAATGAGTAGATTTGACATCCATGGGATTAATCATAAATGTGTTTGTTAGAGGAGACATGATTAATTTGAAAAGTTAAATTGCTAAAACATCAGCCGCTAAACCTAAAATCAAGTACTCTTAACTTCTTAAATTTCGTAAGGTAATATATTTAAACATTGTGTGTTTTTACAAACAGGTACATGAAAAAAGCTTAAGATTGCTTTGCTTCAGTGTCTTCACTAAAAACAAGATTACTAAGATTAATAGAATAATCTCTTGTGTCTGTTAAGTTTTATTATTTAGAGAAAATTATCTTAAAGAAATTAGGGCTTGTACAACTCTGGTTAAAAAGCAACTGTTATTTTAGAGTATTACACTACATTACTGAATCTAATTTTTCTTTAAAAGCTAGACTTGGTTAATGTAAGAACATCAATGTAATCATGGTTCTATTACTGGTTTCTTTATATACTAGATGAATTCATATCTTCCAAGTACACAATTCTTGAAAATATAAGGTTTAGAAGAACATTTCACCATGTTGATGTTCTTTAAACTAACGTTTAAAGTAAACGTTTGGAATTATAAAAATTATGTTTCTTGGTTTATAGATACTATACAAATTAAAGGTGTTTTTACTTTTATTAATTTAATTTTGGATTTTCTTTGTAAACTTTATAACTATTATCTGTTAGTGCCTTACAGAAGTATAACCTGTGTTGTTATATTACTATATAACTATAATTTGAGATTATAGGCTATCAGCTATAGGACAGACAGGATGTAAGGCTAACTTTCAGTACTAAAACTGACCCCAATTAAATGAAAGGGGTAAATAACTGTAAAGTTATAGACATTAAAGTTAAAACACAGTACTCTTACTTTAAGACTTGTGAAACTGGCTTGCTGAATGTTTAAGACCAAAACTTGGAGACTAAAGTTAAGGAAATAAAAGAGCTAAGAAAGAAAATAGCAAATATTTGGGTCTTGCTCTCTGGGGTCACTTGAACTCAGGGAACAAGAGGACTTCTCTAAAGGTTTTGTAACTCTGGAGCCACATGACCTCCCAATCAGGGGGCTTAATGAGCCAAACAATTAACATTTTAGACATTTTATAGAACATTCTAGACATTTTATTGAAGAGAAAGCCAACCAGTATACATACTGCGAGAGGAGGGTCATTGCAGAGGGAGATGTCCCTGATGCTCCCAAGGGATGCCATGTGGTCAGCAAGACCCTGATCCATCCTGGCAGATGGCACTAGAGGAACTAAGAAGCTTCTCTCAAGTTTCTAAGGGTGACCCCCTGAAGAAACACAGCTGACTCTTAACAATAGACAGAAACGGTCAATTTGACCAGCTTGGTCTTGAACACCTAGCAAAATAAGTTTAAACAAAGTACAGCCATATCTAGGCATTTATAAGAAAAGAGAATAGTTCTTTTAATGTAACTTAAGATGTACACTTGCGTTAGCCCCACCAAGAATAAGTAAGACTGGAGGCTATCAAAGAGGGATTCTTAGATAGGAGTGTCTGATAACTACAAAAGAGATTATCAGAGTCAGAAGCTTTTTTTGGTCAATTTAAGGCCTACAAATCTTCCTAACCTCCTACACAGGTAGGCTTGATCTGTGTTTGCTAGTATAATAATCTAGCTTTAAATAACAGAAATAAAGGGATCTCTACTAAACACAGAGGTATGCCAATAAAAATATATTTTACAAAAATCAGATGACATTAGATATCTTAACCACATGTTAAGGGAGCATCTGTGATATTATAAAAACTAAATGTTGTGTTTACATTACTGGTAACTCTGGCAATGTAACTAATATCCTTAAAGATTTACATTCCCAAATAAAGACCAAGTCCTCACCAGTATTGTTATGGGAACAACTTCTTAGCTCTTGCACCTCCTGGTGGAAGATTAGTGGTTCCTATCATGATCATGCTATTCATTGACATGTTCCAGATGCTGCAACATTTATTCTGTATTAATCTTATTCCAGTACTCATCTTTTTGTTTTTTGCATAGACGCACCCACCTCCCAGATGACTTTTCAGCCTATTCTTTTCCAACCAGACTTTTACCACAGACCCTTCAACTGGCCAAAATATTCCTAAAAGGGAAACCCAAACTGCTTGCCCCACATCACCCGCTCTCAGCCTGAAGCAGCCAGAGTGGTCATTGCCATTTCCCCTTACCAAAGTAAGTAAGGGTTCCCTTAATTGGAGGGAAGATTGAGATTGGGGCAAAAGCACAGTCAGTTTAAGTAATGAATGACGGGGTCAAGGTTAACTGCTTCCAGGGAATTGTTCCTCCCAGCATGGAGTTGTTAATAAGTGCATCCCGGGAGGCTCCCTTCCTGCCTATACCCCTGGAAGGCTTCTTCCTGTCCTTAGTTACTCCACCTTTTGGCCATTTAAGCAAGATAAGAGGAGGAGGGGTCATGAAAAGAAAGGAAATCTGAAATCATTAAAAGGGGCAGGATACCCCTACTCCCTCAAGCATAGCTTTGGACCCCCTCTATGGAGGAGCATGTCTGTCTGTCTGTCTATCTGTCTGTCTGTCTGTCTGTCTCTCTCTCTCTCTCTCTCTCTCTCGCTCGCTCTTTGATCTATCCTTTAAATAAAACTTTTTGCCCTTGCCTTGGTGTTTCTTGGGTGTTCAAGTCTTCGACACTGGGGGAATGGGACCTGGATCCTGATTCTCAACACCAGTATCATCTCTGGTCTCATATTTAGAGCCAAATACAGATATAGCCACTAACAACCAATCTCTAATCATATCTTTAATGACATGTACTAGAGTCAAAAGAGCTATTTAACTGATTCTCCTCCTAGCAGTATATAGTTGCAGGAATTGGCACAGGAGTAATGGATGGCCAACCACTTCCCTCTCCTATTTTCAGAGCTTGTCTAAAGTTTGCTCTGATAGCCTAGAGGAGAAAGCAGAAAGCATAATTACCACCCAAAGTCAGACAGTCAGCAGCTGTCACTCTCCCAAACAGGAGGGGACTAATTTGTTAATTGCTGGAAAAGGGGGATTACGTCTCTTCTTGGAGAAAGAATGCTGCTTCTATGAAAACAAATCTGGAATTGTTATGGATGCAGCAAAAAAAAAAAATCAACAGAATGTTCCTCCAGAATCTGACAACAATTCTCAGAGTCGTGGGAATCACAGTTAAAATTGTGGAACTGGATGTCTTGGATACTGCCCCTGATGGGACCCCGTTTGATGCTCAGTTTTATTGATCAGACCTTGCCTGTTAAACCTACTAATACTCCAGCTGACACTGTGGCAAGACTACAGACCAATCCTACAAATATACCCGGTTACTGTACAGTCTCATCTTAACTAGATAGGGTGAGAGCTCCATGAATCCCAAATAGGTAGGGACAACAGTCCATTGTCAGCCTGAAGCTTCCAGGGAATTTTTTATATTTTTATAAACATTTTTATAAAAATTTTTAATTTTTCCAGGGAAGCAGTTATAAGAAGATGAGACCTCCAGCCCCTCAGCCATCCAAAAAGAATTATGGGATCACATCTCTCAGGGGGAAATGTTAGGTAGGAGTTCATGGACACCAAGATGGTGGAGACAAGGTATTAAAAAGAGGCCACTAAGCCGGGCGCGGTGGCTCAAGCCTGTAATCCCAGCACTTAGGGAGGCTGAGACAGGAGAATCGCGAGTTCAAAGCCAGCCTCAGCAACAGCAAGGCGCTAAGCAACTCAATGAGACCCTGTCTCTACATAAAACACAAAATAGGGCTGGGGATGTGGTTCAGTGTTCGAGTGCCTCTGAGTTCAATCCCCACTACCAAAAAAAAAAAAAAAAAAGAGGCCACTGGAGGACAAGACAAGAAGACATGTCCTGTCCCTGTTTATAATAAAACCAATTACCATGACACACCTGCCACTGAGGACTTATCACCATGACAACTCCCACCATAGGTTCAAATTTTAAAATGAACAATGGAAGTAAAGTGGGCAGTTTTCTAAAGTAACCAATGGGGGGTATTGGGGAAAATATTTAATCAGGTATCATAAGATAACCAATGGTAGATAATGGGGTAAGGTCTTCAATCAGGTCCTTATAGGGAAGAGAATGCCTCACAGTTCATGAAATAAGACCCTAGTTTCCAAACATTGGGGCCTTAAGACTCTCTCTCTTGTTTGGCCCACTCTCTTCTGCCTAATGGAGTGTTATCTTCACCCTCAATGAATCTGTACTCTGTTATTTCTCTGTGTCTCACTCAATTCTTTGTTTGTGACACAAAGGACCTGGACTTTGACTGGACATCCCAAAGGTAACAATAGGTCTTTGAGAAGAAACACATCTAAGTCTATATCTTCCTCTATAAAATAGGATTAGAACAACCTGCCTCATTGCTGCTTAAGAGTTCAAAGAAGTGAGATAAAAGACATCAGATAATGTTATAAGTGTGTGCAGAAAGAGTTACTATAACTAAGCTGGTGAGGCTTACGAATATTTTTTATTGCCCCTGTTCCTACCTAAACCTATTTCTTAACTTTAAATCCCTATAACTAAAATGATACTATATGTATATGTGTGTAAATATAGTATCATTTGGATAGGTTAAAAATAGAATGAAATGGAAGCTTAGAGATGATATCTCTTTCTCTCTCTCTCTTCCTCCCTATCCCCTCTGTGGATGCCATGAGATGAGCACTTTTCCTTTCCATGCCCTTCAGCCATGATTTTCTGCCTTGCCTCAGGCCTCAAGCAATGGAGCTAGCCTGAAATGCTATAAGTCTTTCTTGCTTTAAGGTGTTTTTCTCAAGTTTTTTTGTCATAGTGACAAAAAACTAACCCAAGCTTAAAGATGATGGGCTAGTTTACTCTATGGAAAAGAGTTCAAGGCAGCAAGGCATTCAAGTAGAGGCATTCATATTGCTAGCTACTTTTAGCCAAATTTACAGGAACACAAAGCAACAGAAGAAAAAGATTTAAATATTTTATACTGAGTCTAAATGAGGATCATGTGTAAACTTTCAGCCAAGGATGATGAAGTTAATAATATTGGTAAAAAGGAGCCACGGGGTTTGCACCAGGACAATAGGAAGAATACCTTAAGGGTATCTCAGATATCTGCAAGGCCCCCCCCTCCCATCACAGGCTCAAAGGTATAGAAATGCAGATTTGTTTTAAAACTTTTCCAAAAAGAGCCCTTGGATGCCACATGTACCCCCAAACACTGAAAGATTGTTTTCCTTGTATTTATCCAGCAAGGCACTCAGAGGCTGTTGTGGCCATGGTTCAAGTGGACCCAGGTACAGTTCACACCCATGGCACAGCTTGGTGGTGTCCTTGGGATACTGGTTTTGCAGGCACACAGAATGAAAGTTATTGGGTTCAGGAGGCTTCTCCAAAGATTTCAAAGGAAACCCTTGGAAACTAGGCAGTGTGCTACAGAGTCAGAATCACTACAAGCAGCCCCTCACAGGGCAATGCATGGAGCTGCAGAGGTGAAGGAGAGCTAAAATAGAGACTATAGAAAGTAGTGATGCCTGTAGCATGAAATACCTGCCAAGGAAAGGAATGGGCAACCAGCAGAGCTAGCCCATGAGAGCAGCCGTGTGGGGTCAAATCAACAAGGCCATAGGAGTAGGGCTGGCCAGCTCAAGGGCGATCACTTCCTGCCACAGTGTACCTATATACTCGACACGAAGCTGCAAGACTTAATATGTGCCCTCATGAGTTAACATCTCGATGTAGTCCAATTCCTTCTTTTTCTTCCTGTATTCATCCCTGCTGGAGGCAGTATTTATATTGTCTATCCCACCATCGTATCTTGGAATATATAAATTTACTTTTTATTTTCTTCTTTTTGTGTGGATGTGTGTACACTATGGGAACTGAACCAGGGACCCTGTTCACGCTAGTGAAGTGTTTTACCACTGACTTATACCCTGAGCCTTGTTTTTCATTTTTACAGGGGCCCGTAATTAAGAGTTTGCTTTTAGTTTCAAAAGAAACTTTGGACTTGGGATTTTTGAGCAATCCTGGGATGGTTAATCCTTTGGGAACTCCAGGAAATAGACCAAATGCATTTGGGGTGAACAGGTAGGTAAAGAAAATGAGATGAACATGAACCTCAGGTGAGTGGGGACAAATGTTATAGTTGGGATCTCAAGGGTTCTCCAAAGGCCCATGTGTTATAGGTTTGGTGCCCAGAGTGGAACTAATGGAGCTAATGAACTCATTACAGTGGGGCCTATTGGAGGTCTTTAGGTCATTGGGGTGGGCCCTTTCAAGCAGTTTTGGCCCCCTCTAATTCTCTTTGGCTTCCTGGACATGAGGTGAGCAGTTTTATTCCACCACATGCTCCTGGATTTGTGTATGTGCTGCATAGATACAGAGCCAAGAGCAACAGAGCCAAGCAACTGTCCACTGGAAACTTCAAAACTGTGAGCTCAAATCAAACTTCTCTCTTTGTAAGTGGATTGTCTCAGGTATTTATATGTTATTGTAAAATAAACTTGGCTACACAATGGCCCTCCCATTTTGGATTGTGGAATCCTAGTGAATTGTCCCATGTATATTCCAAATTTGATGCCATGTTTTTATTACCATGTTTCTTTCCCTCTGTTCCATCTTCGTCCCTCTAATAGTAGACGCTGAGGGTAGACTCCCTGTAATAATGAGTCCCCCAGTAGCCAAACAACTGACTGTCTAGGCCCAATATCCTGAGGAAAAGCAGCAAAGGGAGCAGAGGTAATTTCCAAGCTTTAGCTAAAGGAAGGTAGTGTATAAAAAGAGAAAGAAGCTCTTTCTTGTTAATTTTCCTACCAGCCCTCTTCTGAATTGTTTGCCTATTACCACGAACCAGTTGTGTCTGGCATGTGAAGAGAAGAGCTATGCACAAGAAACTTATGTTTATCACTTAAGACAAATCAAAGCAACTTTTTTCAAAGGCAAATTTATAGAAATCAGATAAGAGAAAGCAAACATACTACAATCACGTAGAAATCAGGAGGTCATTTAGGATAAAACTTTGGGAGAAGGAAGCAAAATCCCTCATCAATTCTAGTCATTTATCAAAGGATAGCCACACCAAAGGATAAGCCATACTCCAATGGAGTTCCTTTTCTCAACCCTGACATCAAGACACCAAACCACCTCCTTGTCTTTACTTTGGTTTCCCAGGTATTTCAAATTTAAGGAAGAGGAACACTGGATGGGTGACACAAATATTCTAATATCTAGAAAAGACTGTGCTCTATTATAAATTGAACTTGCAGCCTGTGCTTGTGTTGTAATTACCACTCAAAAACAGGATGAAATCTTTAATCAAGACCCATACCCAAACTTTGAGGTCTGACAAAGCCTCAAATCATCTGGTTCACAGCTCCAATAATAATGTAGTCACTCTGCAATAGCTTTTACAATCAGAACATAATATCTCCAAATTCTACCTGAATATAACTAAAGAAAAATTAACATATATCAACAACTTTATCTTCTTTAAATGTCTGCAAAAGAGTATAATTTCCTTTGATTCAATGAATTCTGATGTGCCACGAAATCTAAGACACTGATAGTAAAGGCAGCATTATTTTATATAGGCATATGGGAAAAAGCTGTTAATTAACCTGTCACAATATTTAATGATCACTCATTATTTAAAAAATCCTGATCTTAGGGTAGAGTACAGGGGAAACGCATATCTTAGGATCAATGAAATGTACTCTACAAAAATATTATTCAAAGAATGTATTAAATATTATGTACATTAAACTAGCACGTAACCATAACCAGTAGTATATCCTTAAAGCTATTTATCGTTTTTGTTTCACTTCTCAGTTGAAATGAAGAATGGGCTGGCACTTATTTTTAATCTAGGAGATGCTTTGCACAAACAATAAAAAATATTGATTTTCAATTTGGAAATCATACGATTTACATTTCCAGAGTCATGGATCAGGAGGTGTCATAAATGAGACCTTCATTAAGTACCTCAGTTTAGAGTCAGAAACCAGAGACAAGTCTTGAATCCAGGTCTGTTGTTCCCTTCTCTGTGTTGCGTTATGTGTGAGTTGGTTATTTTTTTTAACAAATCAAGTGATCAAGTGCGTCATTAATATTCTTTGGTCCAACCCTACAAATAAAGTAAAGCAACTAATTTTTTTTCAAGTGTCTATTTTTAAGGACTTGTTTCATAAAAGTACTCTCCCTAACTTCCAGGCAGAGTACGGATGCCTAATAATTTTCTTAGAAAATTCAATCCACGCCTCTGGTTTTGCTCTATTAAAACAACACTCAAGTTCTCAAAGGCAAATGGCTTCTTTACATGGTCTGAAAGTTGGAAACCATAAAATATTACCTAATCAGACTCATACCCAAACCTAGTTGCACAATACGATCCTACATGTGTACAAGACCACTTGGCAGTTTATATAAGACTCAGAATAGCGGAACATCTCAAAAACTTTTTATAGCATTTCTTATAAATGGGTCTGGAAACTTTGATCCCCAAAGCATGCTGGAAATAGGTTCATGTTGCCTTCTGACTGTTCTCTTTGGAAATAGAGATAATTCAATAAAGTCAGTAAGTAATCTATCGTCTCTATTAGCCCCTTTTATCCTGTTCTGGCAAGATGATTCCAAGGAAAATCACTAGTGTAACTGGAGAAGATTCAAATATTGGTGCATTTGATATTTGGTCAAATGTTTATTAATTTGGTTGTATGGCATTTAAAACAAGCAAACAAAAAAAGCTGTGAAAATGGACTTACAGCATTATCTTTTGGTACTTGAAGAGTTTATAGATTTTTAAAATCAGTTAATGTTAAAATAAATTTTATTAATTTAGAGAAGACAATGTCTGTGAGAAACAGACTTTCTTTAGGATTTTCTTTTGTGGTCATCATAAGCAATTGTTTTTTTCTTTTTCCTTTTCCAAGTTTCATATTCTTCCTTTGTTTTAAATCTTACATTGACAATTGACTTTGGAAAGTGACAGTACGTTTTATTTTCCTGAGGGGAGAATAATTTATAATGTTTAGTTTTGTACAATTGGTGTGTTGGTGAACTTTTAAATTGAATGCGGAACTGTGATAAAGTATATGAACTGAGAAAAAACTTAGTGCATTTGAGAGGAACTGGTTGGAGACATCAGCTGTGGGTTCCATCAAAATATTTCCTGATGTCTCTATGATAATATGCCTCATTGTATCATTCATTTCAACCACTTTAAATCCATTTTATTCCATTTTAGCTCTCCTCTTTGTTCTCTTCTTCATACCCCGTAACTACAGGGCAAAGCTTTCTGTTTCTTACTCCTGACGTCTTCCTTTCACTGGCGATCCAAAGGCAAGGTGGCTAATTTATACATGACAGGAAATATAACAGCAGTGAATAGTGTGGACCCCAAACAGGAGTACAGAACTACTGGCAAATCCAGGTATTGTCCTTGAACCACACCTGCTATGGCAGGAATAGCCATTTGTCCCAGTGCACCACCAACTAGAATAAATGCAGCAGACTTCCCATTTATGGTCGTGTACTGCTCAATCCAGGAAATACCACTGGGAAACGTGGCTGCCATCGAGGCCCCATACACTGAAGTGGCAATCCAGAGACAAAGTGGACTCTTGTTGAAAAGCACCAGAAAGAAAGATGAAGCCAGGCTGCCAATGTTGCTCAACACAATCATGGTGCCAGGCTGTAGGCATGCAGCAAAGAAGATTGCCAGGCCCCTGCAGGCTGCAAAGGTCCCCCAGAAGATGGAGTTCAACCCAGCTGCTTCACGTTCTTCCATGCCAACATAGGTGGTGGCAAAGGAGAAAACATAAGAGCCATATGTTACCTCTGCTCCAACATAAAAAAAGAAGAACAAGAAGAGGAGGCAGAGAAGGGTCTTGTGATATTCAGCTCTTCGATATACCTGAGCAGATGCTTTTGATTTTTCTTGTCTTGAGCTTTTCTTGAAAAACAAAGCAAACAGGAAGACAGACACTATGAAAATATAAGTGCCAATAGAAGCATAAGCCCACAGGAGATTGATGTCATCAGGCAATCCAAACAGAGGGGCTGAGTCAGCTTCAGATGATCCATTGGTGGCTGGAGGCTGAAAGTCAGGCTCTGTGTGGTTTTCAGCAGACACTGAGGTGCCCAATGCCAGTTTAGCCAGAATTGGAGCCAGAAAGGCACCCAAGGCAAAACTGAAGTGTAAGGCCTGCATGTGTGAGGCTCCTTCGTCCCCCCAGATAGCCAAGATGAGGACATTACCACCTGCCAGTGAAAGATGGAGAAATGATTTATGTTAAACTTAGTAAAATAAAAAATTTGTAACTGTGAAAACAAGGCTGAGTTTACATTACCTGGCATGAGCATTATGTTTTGTTTTGTTTTTTTGACACAGTATCTTTATTTTATTTATTTATTTTTATGTGGTGCTAAGGATCGAACCCAGCACCTCACGCATGCGAGGCAAGCGCTCCACCGCTGAGCTACAATCCCAGCCCCGAGCATTATGTTTTAAGTTATCAAACATTGCACCTGAGTCAATTCTCTGATTAAGAAACTCTTAACCCATGACCACCAGAGAGTTATGCCTTACCAACATCTCACACACATACAAGGACTTCTACAAGAACTGCTTCCAAGAGCCAGACACTTTCACAAAAGCTTTAATAACAGTGCTAGCATCATCCTTCAGAGTAATATTTGTAGATCTATTTATTGTAAATATGTAAATATTTAAAATATATTTATTTATTGTAAATATTTTTAAAAATTTTTTAGTTGTAGATGGACGCAATTTCTTTATTTTATTTATTTATTTTTTATGTGGTGCTGAGGATCGAACCCAGTGACTCACGCATGCAAGGCAAGCGCTCTTCCACTGAGCCACAACCCCAGCCCTTATTGAAATATTTAAAATAGGTAATTTTTTTTTTTTTTTTTGGTACCAGGCATTGAGCCCAGGGGCACTTAATCACTGAGCCACATCCCCAGCCCTTTTTTTTGTATTTTATTTTAAGACAGAGTCTCACTAAGTTGCTTAGGGTCTTGTCAAGTTGCTGAGGCTGGCTTTAAACTCGTGATCCACCTGCCTCAGTTTCCCAAGCCACTGGGATTACAAGTGTGCACCAATGCGCCCAGCATACTAGGTAAAATTTCAGATCAGATAGTGATCAAATTACCAAAGATGTATACACTTGCAACTGATAGTCATTTTGGAACATTATTTATTTTTCTATAAAACAGATGAAAATCACTTCCAGGAACCTTAATATTCTAGGACTCTTGTGTACTTTTGATAGGGAACAGGCACACCTTTTACTTTCCTTGTCTCTACAACACCTACAAAGGCCAGAAGCATCATAGTCTGGCTTTTAAAAAAAATAGATACTTTCAAATAAATATATAATTTCATCTGTCATTTTACGACCAAAGATTAAAGAAGAAAACATATAATCTATCAAGTAAGGAGGGAAGAGAGGCACAGAAAGTTGGATTTAGTGCTAAACAAGTATCACTCATGTTTTTTAGTAGCTTTTCAAGGACATGATAACATATGAAGAAATAATGCTGTAGGACAATAGGAACTTTCGAGAGAGAGAAAGAACAGGGAAAAAAACGCATAAAGTAGTATACAGTATGAGTTTCTCTTCACTCAAAAACCAGGGCCCATTTTAAATTAGAGGTTGCTACAATGCTTTCACAGTCTAGGAATCATTTCATACTTCCTTGCTTTATCATGTTGAAGCATGAATTCCTCTTACACTGCAATGATACAATTCTATACCCAAATGAAAGTCTGCACACCTGTAATGTAATTAGCCACAGGAGGGGATTCTTCCCTGTCCGGATGCTGTTAATCAACCATCTCTCAAAAAACCAGAATCATTTTAAATTCACTTCAGAGTTGGCTGCTCAGAAACTGGGTCCCTAACTGGTAAGAAGAGCAGCTGCTAGCAGGAAAGTTCTCCCTGGGCAACTCCATGACCAACTCAAAAGTTCATGTCATTTTAAGAGCATTGCAAGTGACACTTTACTATCCTCCATCCTTCTTTTCCTAACAGTAGTGTCCTGATCCCAGAGTTGACAATGAAGGGCTCACTCACCTGTATCCAGAATGCCAAATGAAACGCCAATGACAGACATCATGACAATCAGTAACACCGCTGTCTTGCAAAAAGGAATAAGATAAAGACCCACTGTGGTGGCCACCAGTGACATCCCTGAGGAGAAAGATAATAAAATCAGCTATAAAGGACAGTATTCACGAAGAGTCATGGGTTAAGTCAACACCATAATACTTCTAAAAATGCAAAATAAGGTCAAATTAAAACTGAGTAATCTCGAGAAGCTAAGAGTTGTTGCTCTTATAGATGCTTTTGTCACTTCAAAAGTTCATAATTTTTATGAACTATAAAGATAAATTACAGCCAGGTGCAGTGGCACACACTTGTAATCCCAGCAGCTTGGGAGGCTGAGGCAGGAGGATCGCAAGTTCAAAGCCAGTTTCAGCAATTTATCAAGGTGCTAAGCAACTCGGTAAGATCCTGTCTCTAAATAAAGTATTTTAAATAGAGCTGGGGGTGTGATTCAGTGGTTAAGCTCCTCTGGGTTCAATTCCCAGTACCCTCCCTCCTAAAAGATAAATTACTGCAACATGAATACAATTCTAGTGCTGTAAACAACTAAACTATAAATTATATCACAAAGAAATGTTTGATAAGAAAAGAGGCCGAAATTCTTTCATTTCATTTCTTCTTTAAGAACCAGAAGGGACTTCTAGATAAGGCAATATAATAAAAAGCCAAAAAGAAAATGCAATTAGCATAGTAGTGTAGTATAATTTAAAAACACTAGTTTGGGGAATGGGATGGATATAGAAGATTTATATTGTTGGACTGGCATGTAGCTCAGTGGTAAAGCACATATGTAGCGTGTGAAAGGCCTTGGGTTTGATAACCTGAACCCAAAGAAAAATTACACACACACACACCATGGGTTCCTCTTCACTCAAAAACTGGGTACATTCTGCCGGGTACAATGGTGCACTCCTGTAATCCCAGCAGCTCGGGAGGCTGAGACAGGAGGATTTTGAGTTCAAAGCCAGCCTCAGCAATGGCGAGGCACTAAGCAACTCAGTGAGACCCTGTCTCTACATAAAACTCCCAAAATGGGGCTGGGGGTGTGGCTCAACAGTTGAGTGCCACTGAATTTAATCCCCAGTACTCTCCCTGCCCCCCCCCATGGATAATTTATTAGAGCTAATAAATAGTAATTATATTAGATAAATAGTAATTATATTGGAGCTTGCGTCTATACTTTTATAGCCAAAGAAAGATTCCACAATTACGTGCTTTGTCATTATTAAACCATCAATTCATATATATGTGAATATATAATATATAAATATATAATATTTATTCATATATTCTTTCAATCTACTTTGGAGGTAAAAGAAATTATTCACCAGCAATAATAGATTATGCTCCTCTTCAAAAGTGCACTATCATATCAATCTAAATTTTCTTTAATCGTGTTTATTTATTCAAAAACAGTATGTTAAAGCTTTTCCATCTATTTCCAAGGTGAGGTAAGCAGTGTGGGGTCATCAGTGACATGGGCAGCAGGGACAAAAATATAGCCTACCTCAGTTCATTCACCATCTATCTCCTGCCCCTTCACTTTCAACCCAGAGTCCACAGAGTCTGGGCAGTTTCCAGGAACTCATTCTGAGCTCTGTGGCCCTAGGAGATCTGCCCTACACCCTGACGAGCAGAGCCTTTTGGACAATCATCGTGTGACCCTGGAGTGATGCCTACATTACAGAAGGTTGGGAAGTCTAAGCATTGCTAACACACACACCTGAGGGCTGATCTAAGTTTACAGAGGGCCCAGCACAAATTCCCCTGAATCCCCAAAATGAGAGCAGGACCACGGAAACCCAGCTTCCACAGAGGACAGAAAAACACCACCCATTTCAGTTGTCAACCTCTCTACAGGCTACTGTTTTCATATTTAAAGGCAAGTTGAAAACTCTTTGACAATCACAAAGAAATGAAAATTGGTGTCTACTTACCCAAAAGTAAAAAATGATTCATCCAGTCAAAAAGAACACCACCAACCACAGAGCCACTCAAATATCCAAAGGCACGACCCACAAATATTTCAGAAAGACTGCTGATATTTCGGTTCACATTTCTTGCCAAATCTTGAAACGTGGGTCCCAGTATAGAAATTGTTGTTCCCTGAAATTTATAAAGACAAAAAGCTTTTCCTAAAGTCAAAATTACTGTTAATATCTATGACTTTTTGGCAGTATTAATACTTGGAGGAACTGCAACATTTCCTCTAGAGTTTAGTGAATGTAAAAATGTATTTTTTGGCCAATAAAATTCATGAAAGTCATAAATTCTATATATAGGAATTTTAAGGCCATGAAGGTCCAGAAAACCCTGTAAATGAAATTCCTCTTTCCTTCTAAATGATCCCTATAAAAATAAATGGCAGGTGGCTCTCAGGGCAAAGAATCCTGAGATAATTGGTTTTAGGCCAATTACTCAACACGTATTCAACTTGACCTATAACTTGCCTTGGAGTTGTGTTTTCAGCCTAGTGTATTATCATAGCATGAGATTATTTCACTCCAAATCAAGATAGATTAGACACCATTAATTTTAAAAAATGACCTTATACTCTTGCATCTGTGTGCTTTCCTCCACTTGAAATGCCTTCCTTTTTCAAGGTTAAGTCCTATAAAAATCCAGACTGTTTTCTTTCATTGTACTATGGTAATGTATACCCTGAAGAATGGAGTCCTAATTAGAATAAGATATATTCCATGCTTATATAATTATATCATGAGATTCTGTTGTCATTTATAACTAAAAAGATTTAATTAAAATAAATAAAAATTAAAAAAGCTTTTCCTTACAAAGAAAATAATATATATCTAATTTGTATCCACCACAAAAAGTAGTGAGCAAGATACAAATGTGATATAGAGAATTACTTTAAGTCACATTGCAAGGAAAAAATGACAAGGACATGCTAATACAACTAGAGCCATTGAAATACATTGACTCCTATGTATTTCTTCTTTTAAAAACTCAATTTTTAACAAATTCTGATTCTTGTTACTTTTTGTTGCATTGTGTCCTATTTGAATAATACTTTAAAAGTTAATAAGGAGTTGGGCATGGTGGCGCAAGCCTGTATCCCAGCACTTTGGGATGCTGAGACAGAAGAATAGCGAGTTCAAAGCCAGCCTCAGCAGCGGTAAGGCGCTAAGCAACTCAGTGAGACCCTGTCTCTACATAAAACACAAAATAGGGCTGGGGATGTGGCTCAGTGGTCGAGTACCCCTGAGTTCAATCCCCAGTGCCAAAAAAAAATTAATAAGGAGCTGGGGATGAACTCAGTGGCGGATGCTTTACCTAGCATGCAAGATGCCTTTAGTTTGATCCCAAACACTGGAAAAAGTTTAATAAAATATATCATTAAATCTATTCTTAAAATTGGTTTCTATATTTTAAAATATACTGCATGCACTAATATGAGAATTTAGATGTTAAAAATTAAAAATATCAAAATATTCTCATATTTGATGTTGTTAGAATAGCAATATTCCTGGTGTATATAGAGTCATTTGGTTGAGCTCCATAATATTCCAGAGGGAACCAATGTAAACATTTCTAAATCTACATTTTTCTTCAAGGAAATTCCCAGCCATCAGGTGTATAGTTTGTAAGGCTTAGAAACTTTTACATATATAGGTATAAAATCATTTTAATGATAAAATTTTCTCAAAGAAAATGATATTGTGAAAAATTAAATTTATTCTAAAACTTTGTTCTCTAAATATAACTGTCATGGTTTGAATGTGGGGTGTCCTCCAGAGGCTTCTGTTAATGCCAGAATGTTCAGAGGTGAAAGAATTCAATTGTGAGAGATGTAACCTAATCAGTCCATCCTATTTTGAATGGACTAACTAGGTGGTAACTAAGCAAGTGAGGCATGGCTGGAGGAGCTGGATCACCGGGGAAGTGCCCTGGAAGGATGCATCTTCTCTGTAGCCCTTTCCCCCCTCTTTCTGTGCTTCCTGGCCCTGCCATGAGCTGAGCATCTCCCCTGCTGGACTCTTGTCCCATGATGTGTTGCATCACCTTGGGCCCACAGCAATAAAGTCAGCCATCTATGGACAGAGACTTCTGAAGTTGTGAGCACCAAATAAACTTTTCCATCTCCAAATTGTTCTTGTTTGGTATTTTGGTCACGGTGGTGCAAAAGCAGACTGAAACAGTAACAAGGTATAACCTAACAATATGTCATCAAATTTTAACGCGAGAGTGTATTTTTTTAAATAAATGGCCAATCACAGATAGCACAATGTTCAAATGTGTCCAAATAAGGTAAATGCTAAGCTGAAAGTAATTATGCTATTTCTCTATGTAACTTCCTCTTTTTGTCTATAAGTATTGCCTGCCCATGTTGCTGAGTGGAGTTTTCTTAAACTTTATTGGTTCAGGGTGCTCCTCAATTCATGAATTGTTCTTTGCTCAGATAAACTGCTAAATTTAATAGGTCTAAATTTCTTCCTTTAATGAAATGGCATCAGATGAGGATCCAAAGTAGAAGTCCAGTGACAGTTGTCCCAGTATAGCAACAGCCATTCCCAGAAATGAATTCCTGCACTAATGTAAGTATTTAAAGGTCAAAAATTCACTGGTTGATTGAATCAACCACCTTATGCCTGATCTCTCAAATGAATTGGGGTCTTATATGAGTTTTATATTAAATGCAATCTCCATAAATTTGTTTTGAGTTCTCTGACTTTGAGGGTTTTGTTTGTTTTTGTTTTTTGCTGGATTAGGACCAGGATTGAGAAAGAAGAGAAGGGCCACATGTTCTCTGTGTCAGTCACATTTTCATTGCTAGGACCAAACTACCCAACAGGAACAATTTTGGCTCATGGTTTCAGAAGTCTAGTCATTGGTGGTCCAATGCCATTGCACTGGGCCCAAGGTAAGGCAGATCCCATCATGGTGAAAGGGCATGGGGGCAGCGGGGAAGGAGCACTGCTCCATTCATTGCAGTTAGAAAGCAGATAGAGAGGGGAAGGGGCCACAGGGAAAATGAACCTTTACTGAGCATGTACCCAGCGACCTACCTCGTCAGCCATACCCCACCAGCCTACAGTTACCATCCAGTTAGTCCATTCAAAGTAAGATGTACCAATTAAGTTAAAGCTCTCATAATCTAATCATTTCACCTCTGAATATTCCTGCATTAACACAATGTTTCTTATTTAAGAACCAGAGGACCCCAGATGACATTTTTGACCTGGATAGAGGAAGCCAGAAAGAATAGGAGAGCATAGAAAAGAACACAGCTTGCAGAT
>PVHX01026722.1:0-20382 GCA_004024805.1 Geosciurus inauris
TTTTTCCTATATCTCTATTGTAACTGCAATGATAGGATCTGGCATAAGAGAATATATCTACATAGTTAATGAAATCTGGCTGAGAGATTTACTAAGACAAAATGGTTCATGAATGGAACTTTCAATTGCAGAAGGACACTGAACTATGGAAAAATTTTTTGTGTAAGAAAATTAAAATCAAATCCTTTAATAATAATCAGAATGGAAATTCAAAATATAAACATCACAGAGAATGCATCTATCAACTAATGTTAGTATTAATTAAAATAAAGGAAGACATAAAATATCATAAAATTTAATAGAATAGGCAACTTTAAATATTCTTAACTCTGCCCATTAAGATCATAGTAGACATTTAACAATTTTAACTTTATTGAAATTAGATCTTTACATACAAAATCAGTTATATAATTTTATTTACAAAACAATAAAAATGTTCTTTATTTTCTATGAAAAAGATAACTGTTTTGACAAATGAAAAAAATTTAATGCAAACAAGTTAATACAGCATGTATGTTTATTTGCTTCATTGTCTCTTTTATTTTCACAAATTAAATCAGAATGATTTTATTTGCTTCATGGTCGGTCTCATCTATTTATTTTCTATGATCTAGTTGACATAAACAAGGATTACTTTGGTATCTGCTGAAACATAAATGATAAGGTCCTTAAATGCTGAGTTAAAAAACAGGCTGAGTTTTCAATATTTTGGAAGCTGCATAAACAAAAATAAATTAGAATCTGTAGTTACAGAGGATTTGTCATTTTTCTTCTTTGCACGTATGAAAAAATATAGTAGAATATCACCCCTGGGAAAACATTTTTAAATTTAATGTTATAGTCCTATCAACTTTAATAACAATGCTTAGTCAGCAATTACATTAATTACTTTCACTCAGGATTAACATTTTTTTCTAAAACAAAGTGGAGGTAGTCTGATTACTGTATTTAAACATTTTAAAATATAAAGCTTCAAATGCCATAAATGGAATTATATAAAATAGTATTTTTTCGTATTTGGGATTTAATTTGCTACTATATTCAAAATAAATTTTTTGATAAATACTGAATTGCTCAAAATTTGGTTGAAATGATTACTCTAAGGAATGATTTTAATTACTTTTAAATCACAATCTTTACAAAACAAAAATATTTACTTTTTATAAGTTTTCTATTATTGGAAAAAAAGGTTCCATGATTTAAATGCATTTAAATATCCTCTCACCACTAAAAAAGCAGCTTAACAATTTGTCACATAAATACTTTGAAAGAATTAGATGTTAAAGCAGCTACTGAAACAGAAAGCAAAATTTAGAAATGTAAACTGGATTAATCAAACAAAAATCTTTGTATTAAATTTTTAGTCATTCCAATATAAAATGTGACTTTTATCTACAAAGCAGTCAATTTCATGTTTTCTCTCATTCTTGTCAGCAGCTTGTTTGATAACAGAGTGTAGCAATGATATGCTTCTCTGGTGTTCCCACCTGTGAAGGCATCCCAGAAGCCCCTGTACTCTTATGTGGAAGGCCCTTACTAGGCCCAAACAAGAGCAAGGGCTTAGTAATAAAAAATATATATTCTGAAAATTTCTGTATTTTAATTTTGAAGCAACTCTATTAATTTAAAAATAAAATGTGATTTATTTTTGTTTTTGACATACTGAAGTCTTTACTTCTCTTTTTTTAAAGTGACCACATTTTAAGTTTCTGTCTAAATGAATATAAGTATAGTGATATCACTTCAAAATCAAATAGCAAATGAAAGAGTCCTTTTCCAGAAAAATTCATTCTTCATTTACCATTTGGAATAAACCTAAAATGTATTAATTTTTTAGAATTATGTGAAAATAATTTTTATGTAAAAAATTACACATAGGATTTATGTGAAAAGAAAAACTTTCAAGAACCCAGTTTTACAAAA
Organism: Geosciurus inauris; assembly: GCA_004024805.1. Lineage (NCBI taxonomy): Eukaryota > Metazoa > Chordata > Mammalia > Rodentia > Sciuridae > Geosciurus > Geosciurus inauris. The sequence continues at coordinate 1,924 of PVHX01026722.1, forward strand.
AATCACAAGATTTTACAAGACTTACATTTAATATGACACTACTATTTTAACTAAATTGTGTGAGGGAGAAGGAGATTTCAATAGGGAGTAAGGAGTTGGCACTGACTATTTTTTGTGACCACTCACCTTTAAGTTTGGAGGAAAATGCTCACTATATAACAGAAGTAAATTAAGATCATTACTCTTCTGTCACTGATGACTTCCTGCATTTGAGAACAAGGTCCTTAATGGATGAAGAAAGTTCTTGAAGCTCTTTACGAGTAGCATTGATGACATCCTGTTGTTCTTTGTCTAATTCATCATTCATGGGATCCTCTCCCTGCCCAGTCTTCTTTTGACTGACTAACTGCTTTACAACCAAACCTTGATACTTTACCAAAAGAGTATGCTGATCCTGTGAAGGAGGAGGAAAAATTACAAAACACAACTCAATTTTCTGTGGAAGAGATAAAGTAGGATTTGTTTGACCAATATGCATTGAAGGTCCTCATCTTTACAAAGCCCTGGTCAGGTAAGTAGAACGTTCAATCTAGCAAGGTCCCTGCTCTCAAGAAGTTTACAGTTTAGGGGAAATAAACCATGAATGTAGATCAATTTAGTACAAGTTGACTTAACTGGGTTTTAACACCAAAGACACAGTCAAAGTGATAGGGAGGTTTAAAGAAGACAAATTACTTTTAGCTGAGGGGTGGAGTTTCTCAAAATAATTTGTATAGGACTAGACATTCGAACTAGTCCTTGAAGTTAAGTTAACTGCTTTACAACCAAATCTTGATATTTATATTAATAATAAAGAATATGCTGATCCTATGATGAGAAAGGAGAAGGAAAAAGAAACTAAAATAGGAAATCTGACATTCTTGTATTTTTCCTGAAAGCTTAATTTCCAAGTTCAGAACATTCTTTACATGGCTCTTAAAGGATTCTGAAAAGTTCTTGAGCTTTGTTAAATTAAAAAATAGAAAAGCAAAAACAAACAAACAATCCCCTAACTCCCCATTCTTGGAAGCAAGCAGATGATATTAACATGTTGTGCCTCAGTGTTGACAATAATTGTGTCTATACACTCAAACTATTCAGAGTTTAAAAGCTTGAAAATTTCAAATGTATTGAAAATGTTAATACCTCTGGAATTTTATTATTAAGAAAAGCAATGATCTGTGGGACACATCTTCCAGGTGCATGGAGCATGTTGTGGGTTGAGAACTGAAACAACAGGATTGATGTGAGGTGCAGAATAAGAGCAGGGTCTTCTGTGACTTTTAGCTGTTCTGCCAGTGCTTGTCGATGTTGGAATAGTATCTGTCTAAACAAGAATTAAATCATAGAAATACATGATTTAACACGTTCTCACCAATCTCTACTCTTCCCCTCTGTATTCACTTTATTGATTCTGTAGTTTAATGATCTAGTTCCATAATATTTTAAGGAATCCTTTAAATATGGGGTATATACACATAGCACCCTAACAGACATGCACAGACTACATACCAGAAAGTTACAGAAAAAGCTCTAGAGCAGCGATGTCTGAAATACACTTTCTGTTTTAAGTTGTTGGTGATCAAACAGAACTGAACTGATTTAAATAAGATTTCCTATAAAGAAGGTCCCAAAGCTAATAAAAAGTCCCAGGCTTAATCAATTCTGGGATTAGGAACTCTTTTACATTATCAAGAGGGTGAGACAGAAATATCTACTTATATCAAGATTTTGAAATACTTGAAGATAATACAGTCATTTCGATAGAGTTTTTTGGGCAAGGTCCAAACAATAATAATTCAAGTTTCAAATATGAAATGCCTCAATTTAAGAGTATTAGTAACACAAATTAATTCAATGTTACCTTTCCCTTTTTTTGTCTCCCTTTTTCACCATAATATCACAAGTTTCTGCTGCAGAATCCAGAGAAGAAAGAAAGTCTTCTATGCTCTAAAAAGACAGTTAATACCATAATTTGCTTTTATATATAGGTGCCTGAAGAAATCTAGCAATTTAATATTGTTTTCTAATTTTATACCCTAAATATAATTTTTACAAAGGTCACTTTGGCATTAAATTAGAAACTGTGATTTAGAACTAAAAATGGTAAAATGTTCTCAGTTTTGTCACCTTCCCCTCCTAATGATGTATCTGAGTATTCGATTTAGCTTTATAGAGTTTACAGTTTTTATGATAAAATTCTGCTTGAAGATTTTTATAACACAAGACTTTAGCTGCAGTAACTAATTAGAATCAAACTTTACTTACTTTTTCATTCAGAGAGTTATGTAGTTTTGTTAGAGCTACTTTTGTTTCTTCTGACAATTTACTTAAGATTTTTTTTCTTACCTGTAGGGGGAAAATTCTTTCAGTATTGCGCTTTTGACATGTAGTGAACATAAGATCAAGGAAAACAAAAGAATAAAGTATATTTATTACTGTAATAGAATGCTGAGTGGAATTTATTCTGTTCATGAATTTTACATCTCAAACTTGGAATAAAAACATGATTAAAAATATTCTAAAATCAGAGAGCTAACCAATAGTCAACAAAAAGAGTAGATACAATCCTACTCCTCCCACTTGCTCCAGTAATATAAGAGGAAGGCTGAAAAGAAAGTCATTGGTCTTGTGGGAAACAGACTAGTTGGGTTAAGAGGCTCCTCTCTCCCCGGTGGCAGCTGAGAAGGGCCTCACTCACAAGGACCAGAGCTACCTATAGGAAGGGGGCTGAGATCTTATTCCCCAGCTATATTCTTTTTATTTTATAGGGGATAAGGAACCTTTCAATACTTTTAACCACATATATACATTTTGGTGAAGTTTGGTGGCATTCTTGGCCAGTCAGATAGCTCCTTCTTGTACAAAATTTCTGGAAGAGGCCTGCTGAAATGACTTGATAGTAGGCCCTGAAGGGTACAGTCTGTATGGGAAGTCAGGGGCAACTTAGTGCCTGCTTATCAGAACTCCCTCATACTAAGCCTTCTATGGCCCTTTAAAGGCATGGAACAAGACCTCCTGTATTTCCTACAATAGAACACGGGACTGTCCAGACAGCTGGGTTTTCGTTACTCAAATTGAAGAAGGGAAGGGGGCCAGAGGTTGGAGGGAGAAAAAACTTTGTTTGGGAAATGGTCCTTCTTATGAGGGAGAGTGATATTAAAGTAAATGACATTCCAAGAACAACTCATGCCACCTATGTGGTAACAACCACATTACTAGAGGGCACAAACATTAGAATGATTAGGTTTGACTTAGGTCAAAGTCAGTTATATGCAGTCAATCACATGAAGATATATTCATCTCACTCATTTTCCCTAAATCCCCAACCTTTAGTGGGCCAAGAAGGATGAGGAAGAGGAGAGGAAAAGGAAGAGAAGGAGCAGTTGTTACTGTTATCTTCAGGACAGATGACATTTTTCTTCCTCTAGGCAAAGAGGAGCCACAACTCTACATTGCAATAAAGGAAGTCATATGTTTTTGAACTTAGTGTTAAAAAAGAACTGGAATTAGTTTAAATATTGAAATGAGATGGTGTCATTAACTGAAAATTACTGCAAAGTTATAGAAATTGGTCAGAAATATTAAGGGACTTACAAACCAGGACAAAAGCTGGAGATGTGACATAACAATAATTAGGAAAGAAAAAGCCTTATTTATTCCAAATAATTAAGTACTATTACTTTTAGTAGACTGGTTACATGGTTACATTACCAATCTTGCTAGCAACTATCTATACAACATTACTATATTTGAACTAAAAGTCTTTTAGATTTTTTCCACAAAATCCTTTCCTGTATTTTATTTTCCTTTTAAATTATTTCAAATGAGAGAAAATAAACTGCTCAGACTCAACATATCAGAAATGTGAAGAAAATCACTAACATACTTCACTCGTAATGGTTGCAGGATCATCTACTGCCATCATTAAATCTGAAGCTAAGAAGTTGAAAATGAGGTTGGTGATATCAGTACACACTGTCTTCAGTAAGTGCTTGGTAAGAGCAGCCAGTGTATCATCTGGAAAAGAAAGGCACTTTATTAAAACTAATTTCCTTCCAGAATTATGAGAATCAATGAAAAAAATATTAAGTATACCTGTAAAAAACTTCATCCCTTTTTCAAATAATCTAATATTATTGTATAGGTTTGAAACCTCTTCTTGCAGGTCCTTGATTGTGCGTTTTCTGCCAGTTCCAGAAGCAAAAGTTGAAGACATGAATACTGAACGTACCACCTCAAGATAGGTTTTATTAAGAGGTCTGTGTACAAGATAAATACAGTTAATTTATAAAAATGTATTGGATTTAACTGATGCAAATAAGAAATGTTATATCTATTGAAATGAGGCTTTAAAAAAATCTATTTTTCAAAGTGATAAAATTAATTTGGAGAAGAGTTCATTAAGAATTTGTCTCCAGGGGCTAGGACTGTAGCTCAGTGGTAGAGTGCTTGCCTCGCATGCATGAGGCACTGGGTTGGATCGTCAGCACCACATAAAAATAAATAAATAAAATAAAGATATTGTGTCCATCTACAACTAAAAAAAAAAAAAAGAATTTGTCTCCTAGCTCCAGGAATTGTAACTTAGATAAATTATTATTCTTAATTTTAAAGTTCTAAATGTTATTGCTCTAAAGATTACAAGAATAATGTATAATTATAATGCATAATGTATAATTATAATAGTATCTAAATTATTCTTTTTGAGATCAATTTGTTACTTATTTTCTCCCTAAATATAAACATTTAAAAATTTTTCTGTCAAATCAAAACAGAAAATGATCATTTCTTCTCTCATGCTAGAAATGAGAGCAGCTAATAATTCACACTGGTGTTTTCCCTCCCTAACTATGATTTGAGATTGTAAGATCAGTGAATGAGGACTCTTCTCCAAAGGTTCTAGGCTTTATTTCCCATACTGCCTTGTCCAAAGCACTTACCAAATGTCTGTGGCACTGACTGCTTCCAAAGGCCAACAAAATACAGAGTTTGGTGGTTGGATTAAATGCTAGCCTTTGAAAACACCTAAAATATATACTTTCTAAGATCTTGGTGAAAATTTTACTTAATAATTCATGGAATTTCTACCACAAAACAGAAAATGAAGAATGTTTTATACTTGCTTTACTAAATATTCAGCAAGTTCAGAAATAAACTCCTCAGGGGCATCTTGCACATGTTTTCTTAAAAGATCTTCAATATCATCCTGGAACATAAAAGTGATCTCTGGTTTCTTCTTTGCTACAACAGACAGGAGCAACAGAGGGGGGGTGGGAATCAACCAAAAAGCAAATAAAGTTCCACTAATATACTTAATAAGATGGTAATTCATTCATTGTCTATCAGAGACTCTGATATTAATTATTATATCAATAACATTACTAATATAAAATACCTAGAACTAATAAAAATAATAGGATATGTAGTGGAATTTCTTTTAACTGATCATTTTATAACTTAAGTTATAAACTTGTTAGCTGGGTGTGGTAGTGCACACCTGTAGTTACAGCTTCTGGGGAGGCTAAGGCAGGAGGATCTCAAGTTTAGGACCAGCCTGGGCAACACAGTAAGACCCTGTCTCAAAATAAAATATAAGATGGGTAGCTCAGTGGTAGAGTGGCATTGGGCTCAATCCCAGTAGCATGCATGTGCACACACAGACACACATAGACACACACACACACACACACACACACACAAAGATGGTTTTCTTCAAAAATGAAAAATGATTTCCTTCCTTGTATCACTTGGATGATGCAAATAGCCAGAAATCAAAACTATCAAAAAGAGAGAAAATAATCTATTAGGACAGGATATTTTGTTTAATAGTAGACAATGTGTAGAATTTTATCCCCTGTAAAAATGAATATTTTGTAATTTGCACAAGATCTTCAGGGAGGTTTTATAATCATATGAACCATAACTCCAGTAGAATTGTTTAAGCTGAATCAATTCTTGTAGAATTATTCAAACTACCATTTTGGAAAGACACAAATGGCAAAATAAATCCATTTTACAACCATAATTTATTTCTGCTCTCACAAAAATAATTCTGTAATAAGGAAAACATGTAGGCAGCTAATTAAGTCATAATAATTTTAAATGTGGAAATGTCATATCTACCCACTTACTTATAAAGGTGTGGGTTGAAGACAAAGAAAGCTAACAATATTTCCAGTAGAAATTGTGAAGATATGAAAGTGATTACTTCCAGCTAAATAAGGTTATTGATTATATGAGTGGAATCTTAGCAATAAAAAATAAAACAGCTCAAAATTCAATTTTTAATAGGAATGAAGATCTAAGCAGTTGAAATCACAGCTTTAAGAGTAGAAACACAAGTACTATCCTTGTTTTCTGAGATCTGCTGTCTGGCCCTAATGTTCATACTAAATAGTCTATCAATTTCTGTCTGCTTCTTGTATCCCTTTTACAAATTATTAATTTCCTTTCAGGAATCTTTCATACTGAACTGATCCTATATTTTAAACTTAAAATAAAATTTTATTGTCTATTTCAGAGATTACAACACAATCTTTTTCAAAAGCACTGAAATTACTTTTTTTTTTTTTAGGTAGAATGATTTTACTACTTTTATAGCTCCTCTCAATAACCTAGGCACAAAGACTATCACATGCTTCATTTAAGATTATAAAATTAGAGAAGTATTTTTTAAGTATCTCTTTACCTTCATCCCTGGCACATCTAGGCAATAAGGAAATTTATCAATTAAATGAAAAAATTAAAATGCACATGAGTCTTAATATTATTCAAAATAAGGGTAGGTAGTAGGTTCTTTTCTTTATTAACATTGTTTTATGCACATCAAGAATAGTAGCTATTTCAACCTTTCTTAGAATATTTTAAAGACAGATCTTAAGCAAATATGTTATTACAAATCAGCACATTAATAGCTGCAGCCATGTCCTTTGCAATTGCATTGCTCAGGTATAGTTCATATACAAAAAACTGAAAAAGGAAAAAATCTTAAGTTATTATTTGAGGTTTGTTTTCAATTTTTTTTTTGCTGGGGATGAGGAGGAGGGCAGTATCGTCATTTCTTTAACTTTTTCTTTAGCAGAAAAATTAAAAATCATGCATAATCTTATTTAGAAAAACAAAATAAAATGTCTCTAGCAGACTTAACATTGTCAAACATTAATAACTCCAGGAAAAGAAAGATGCACTTAATTAATTCTCTGCCTTCAACACAAGCAACCAACCAGTTAGGTGTTGTTATAAAAATTAAATAAGCATAAAATTGTCTGGATTAGCTTCCAACACTTCATCCTTTGCCTTTCAACATCTTGAAGCATTTCCAAGAGTTCTTTTAATGTGATTTTTTTGCCATTTTATGTTCTCTAAGAAATTTTCCTCCTTTTTGTCATAACCATTTTCTCTGTTTATGTCAATAAGTTTGCCTTTACTAAGTTCCACTCTGTGTGTAGCTACAGTCTTCTGAACAATGGCACTAACACTCCCACAGTCTATCATTCCTTCTATTATACCATTATGTTTGATTCCAATTTTATTTCCATTGTCATCACTTTTCATTTCTTTTCTGCACTTTCATCTTTATTATCCATTTTTTAAAAATGTCACGTGTTTATCACTGGGAGACAAAGAGGCAAAACAACTATATGCTTTGTTGTTTGTGTATAAAGAATAATTGATATTCAGTAATCAACTACTGAGAAACCTTAGAAACCTGTGACCTAACTGCCACAGATCTATTATTTTATTTATTTATTTATTTTATTGGTACTGGGGATTAAACTCAGGGGCACTCAGCCACTGAGCCACATCTCCAGCCCTATTTTGTATTTTATTTAGAGACAGGGTCTCACTGAGTTGCTCAGTGCCTTGCTGTTACTGAGGCTGGCTTGAACTCACGATCCTCCTGCCTCAGCCTCCTGAGCTGCAGGGATTACAGACATGTGCCACTGTGCCCAGGTATCTATTATTTATATAGTGATTCATGGCCTGAAGACCCAGCAGTGACGTTTGTACTTTATTCAACAACTAGCAGTTAATATATCAGGGAAACTTGGGAACTAAAAATTGGGCTGTACTGTTGGTGGGATGATATTTAACTAAATTGTGATTACTGAAATTTGTACCCAGTGAAACTATGCAAAGCAAGTATCTCCTGTATAAGCATACATACTAATGATATGAATCTTAAGAAAATTTGTTTAAAAAAAATCACACATACACAAATAAAGGGTAAAGATACATACTAGTGTGAAATGACTGAGACTCATCATCACTGTCATCATCTTTTCTTCCTTTCTTCTTGATTTTTTTAATTTTGTATTCTCTGGCATTGCCCCCTCCTCCTCCTCTCACACTTCCACTGCCCTCTGGTGGAAAATGACACTAGTTAGTATTAGAAAAATGATGTATTGCGGTATTTAACTTCAGAGCAGAAAAGATAATTAAAGTAAATTCAATCAATAAAAAACAATAATTAATAAAATACAAAACCTCTTGAATTTAGGCAACCTTCTCCTGCCTATTCTAAAAGCAGTCTCCTCTTGTGTCACTTTTGTAGCTATGTCTGACCTTTTTCTAGCTAAACCCATTCTTTCACATCTTCTTTTACTTCCAAAAGAAATGTGCTGCTGGGTATGGTGGCGCATGCCTGTAATCCTAGCTGCTTGGGAGACTGAGGCAGGAGGATCACAAGTTCAAAGCCAGCCTCAGCAATAGTAAGGTGCTCAGCAACTCAGTGAGACCCTATCTCTAAGTAAAATACAAAAAAGGGCTGGGGATGTGGCTCAGTGGTTCGAGTGCCCCTGAGTTCAATCCCTGGTACCTACCTCCTCTCCAAAAAATGAAAACAAACAAACGAAGAAATGTGCTTTCATTTGATCATCTCTCTTGCCACAGCATCATTAAAACCCCCTATTATGAAACTTCACAAATGTAGCTATATTTGGCCTTGCTTTCTTGCTTGAAAAAGTATTACTCATTTTTAGAGGAAATATCCTGACTCACTGACCACTCAACCCAATCACAAATTTCTTGATAGCAAGGAGCACATTTCAATGTGGGAGGATTTGGGGGATACAGAAATGTTTGAAATATTCCAGGTGCTCAATAAATGTTTACCATGATAGTTATGTAGAAAAATATCAATCACAGGTTAAAGACTAAAAAAATAAAAATTATGAAGCAAACTGAAACTCCGTCAATAAAAGTAAAAAAATAGATACATTCAAATATCTATTCTACAAAATAGGATACTGATAATGGGTTATAAAATATTGAAACTATGTTTCTTCATAAAAGATGTTTTTCAATAAACTATCAGGATTTCTATAAACTTATGATACCTTTCTAAATTTTAAATAGAATTCCCATAGATTTCATCATAGCCTAGAACTTCTATTAATTTACCTTTCCCTTGCTTTTATGATAGAAACATAATATTTTCAAATGCACACATCTAACGTGAATGTGCTCTTTCATATTTGGTAATAAGTTTCTTATGGAAGGACCTTTGTGTTTGATGTGATTTCATGCACTGTAACTAAATATTACAATCCAATAGCACTATCAATGAGATAAAAATCCATATGACCCTTAATATTCAGAAAGAAAAATACACTAGTTATCCTGATGTAATTCACCAGTTAATTAAGATGCATTTAAAACTATATCTTCAAACATGATGAAACATTCATGGCTATGAATATTACTATGATATATTGAAGTAACTTCAATCACATATCTCCTGAAAGAACAGAGAGAAATTTCAAAAGACCATTGCAAGATTTTGCTGAAAATGTTTTGGAAGTGGAAACTATCTCAATGGAGTAAGAGTGAATCCCATAGCAAAATTTTAGTTTTTATAAAGTATTTTTAATGTAGCTATGCTAATTAATGAAAACACTGAATATCTTTTTATTTTTTAAATCCTGATATGGCACTAATAACTTTTTTTCCTAGGGAAAAAGAATGGAAAATACATGTAATTTTTCAAATGCAAGTTACTAGTATATCAGTGCGATGTAGAATAATTTCCAGTGACTTTAAATTTTTAAAAAAGAAATTAAAAAACAATGACTCATGGGGAAATTCATTCATTTGATAAATATTTAGAGATCACCTAAAATATGCTACCTGGTGCTCTAGGTACTAGGAATATAACCATTAACTGAGATGGACAATGTTCCCAAACAATAAACATATCACAGTGATAAAATAAGAAAAGAAACTGGCAAGATAATGTTACAGACAGTGACTATGGCTACTATTTTTAGGGGTTAGGGAGGCCTCTGAGGAAGAGACATTTAAAATTGAGCTCTGAATGAAGAGAAGGACTCAGTTACTTTAAGTTTGGGACAGGTCATTATAGGTAAAGAGAGCAGCTAGCGCAAAGCCCTTCAACTTGGAATTTTGAGAATCAAAAACAAAAACAAAACAAACAAACAAAAACCCAAGACTACTGGGTTGGAATGAGAGAGTGAGCGGGAAAATAGGAGATGGGCACAATCATACAATTAAGTCAGTTTTTTTAAATAAGAAAAAACAGAATATATAATCACCAGTAATTCCATTAGCATAAACAAATTTAATCCATTAGTAAAAGAGTTGGTTGATATAAGCAGTTAAAATTAAAAGTGAATCAATCAAACAAAAAGTATTTCAAAAGTCCTAGTAAATGCAAAGTTCACTGCAACAAATAAAAATTCATCTTTCAATCTTCCTTGTTGATAACTATTTATTACCTGTTGCTTTCCTCCTGCGCTCATCTTTTTTATCTTTTTTATTTGTATTAACACTTTCTAGAATGGAAACTTGTTTCAGATCTTCTTCAGTGATTAAATGCACAGGATTATTTTTCATTTCCTGAAATAAAATGTTTTTTTCCAATGGTCAAACATATACAGCATTTTGAAAAGCATTAAGTAAAAGTTGTTTATATACTATATAAATTATAAAGAATTATCAAGCTTTGCTTTACAACTACTATTCTGAGGCTATTTCTCCTTGCTAAAAATCAGTCTTTTCTCCTGTTCTTGGCTTTTTGGATGTATTACTAGCTAATGAGAAAGCCTATGTGATTGCTAAACCTATGGTGGATCACATAGCATCAAATGCAATTCTCTTCAGTGGTTATTGGCTGGTCTTACCATTGCTTATTGATAATCTCAAGACCAGTACCACCTGGTTACTTGAGATTATGAGAAAGATAATGAAAATGACATTCTCTACCCAGATAACCATATATGAATTGCATACTAATTCATATAAACTTATTTTTTCTCTGGATTCATTCTTGATTATCTCTGCTTTTTTAAAAAGTTGATGTTTACAACAATGAACTATTTATTTCCATGTTTAGAGATCTATTCTTTCTTGTTGGAAAGGGTTCTATAATCTCTAGTGACAAAAGTACATTTTCATGGTTAAAATGCTGTAATTTCCCCTTTGGTTTTCTAAAGAAAAATGCTTAGAATGTTGATAGTTCAAGTAATACAATCACCTTTTTCTGAACATGTTCTTGTGGTTAAAGAGAAGAATCCTAGAAAAGTGATGACCATGTTTTAATTTCAGTAAATGATGATAAATAAAAATAAATTTAATAACCTGTACCAGACATATATATGTATCCTTTTATTTATATTTATCCTTGACAAAGTAGGTATCATCTTTTCTTTGAAGATAAGGAAATTGGAGGTCTACTTGTCCAAAGTCATATACAGAAAAAGATGTTTAAACTTAGGTTTACTGGTATCAAATCAAAGAACTTAAAAGGAGTATAGCAAAATACATACTGCATATTTAATAAGCCTACATGAATTTATTAACAGTTTAAGATACAGGGCTTGTTTTATCTGTTTGAGCAAGTATTATAAAGAGATGGTGTTGTTAATTAGAAATATGAACTGAATAGTCACTAAGACAGTTCTGTCATTGCCTCTACTTCAAAATACTTTGATAGCAGTTGCTCTGAAACACTAATCAATTTTGATAGTAAGAAAATTTATTTCCTCAGCTGGTTACCTGTTTATATACCCTGGTTAGGTAAAATTAATAAGGATTTGTTATATTTAAAAAATACACATATTACCAGGCACAGTGGTGCATGCCCATAATCCCTGTAGCTCAGGAGGCTGAGGCAAGAGGCTCATGAGTTCAAACTCAGCCTCAGCAAAAGTGCTAAGCAACTCAGTGAGACTCTGTCTAAATAAAACACAAAATAGGGCTGGGGATGTGGCTCAGTGGCTGAGTGCCCCTGAGTTTAATCCCCAGTACAACCCCCAAAACCATCGTATATTGTGTATATGTGTATAGTATGAATATACTGTATATTTCTACATATCCACAAATATGTTTTTTGTATATTTTGATGTTTTAAAATTGGACTAATACCCTCAAATGACTTAGTGTATATTTCATTTATGTGATTTCAATTTATAAAATTATTTCTCCAGGTTCTAACATATATTCTGATGAGACTTAAGAAAAAGAAATATGAATCTGTGAGAGGAAATAAAAAAATAATCTATTCAAGGAAAATGATGTATAATTCAAAGTGTTTATTTAGACTGTTTATCCCATTTTTCAAAAGACATGAGCTGATTCTAATGTGAAAATACTATTTAGAAAGAAACCAATGAAAGGAAATATGGCATACCTTTTCAGCTTTCTGGTGCATCAATTCACTGAATAACTCTGTACAGTCATTTATGAATTTTTCACTGACCACAACAGTGTCGCTAAAGACTATAGCTGAAGCCTGTTTACTGAATGCTCTCATCACCTGCTGAAGCAATATGGCAGAATCTTCAACTGATAAAGAACTGGGAAGCAGAGGCTAGAATTATAAACAAAATTAAAAATGAAATGAAAATGCAATATAATACAGATAAACCATTTGTTACATATATTATGTATATATAAGTATAGATATTTATATACATATATTACACATAACATACATATATGTATATATTCTATATGTATAGATATATATAAATTTATAAATACATATAATACATACATATACACTCTTATCTATATGTATAGATATATATAAATTTATAAATACACATAATACATACACATAAAGTCCAGTGACTTTAGGAACCATATTTATACTGAAAACCTCCCAAAGTTATATTTCTGGTTTAATTACCACTCCATATATCCTACTTCCTACGTAATTTCCTCACTTGTATGCCTAGTAGACATTTCAATAATTACTCAAAACACTAAAACTTAAAAGTCACACTCAGCTCCCCTCTCTTACAAAGCCACAAAATATATGTCCTCTTAGCTTTTTCTACTATCTGAAATTATCATTTTGATTAACTGTCACCAATGAAAAGTGTCCCTCCTGAGAACAGAAGTTGTTTGGCTGCCATATATACCCAACAAGTAGAATGATGCCTGGCATACAGAAAGTACTTTATAAATTCTGTTGCATGAATAGAATATCTTGGGAACTTTCATATCCCAAATGGAATTTTCTGCTTTATAAATTTTCTGACTCTCTAACTAGAAAATAATGAATTGGCCTCTTGTTTATCTTTACCTATACTCATCTTTTTAGCATAATGAAGGGCATGTCAACATTTAGTACTGAAGTAAAACACCATTAGTGCCAGAGCAGCTAATATGTTAACATATTAGCAGAGATTAACAGATAAAGGATAAATAAATGTTACACAGTACCTGATGACAGTGGTTGCATAAGTGCTTGGATAAAATGTGAAAAATCTCTTTGATTTCCGTGTCAAGATTAAAATGAAAATTACATTATTTATTTGTTTGTTTTGAGATTTATAGAACTCTGGGTATTATAAAAGGGTATTCTTTATTTTAAAGCTTAGAAATACTTTAAGCATAAAATAATTAAAATGATTTTTATTGTAAAATGACTAAAAAAATTAACCTCTAAAGGCAAGACTACCTTTATATATCCTAATTTTTTAAATGGCTATATACTAGTAAAATATGTGTCCTTGGCTTAAAGAAAAATTAAGAAGAAATAAAAGATAAAACATACTGAAATATCAACCCATGTTCCAGAGCTGATGGCTTCTTCTACTGATGCTTCCACCTGATCCACAAGTCCTTGACCAACACAAGCTGCTTTCAAAAACAAGAGTTGTGTAGTCTTATACCTTTTCTTTATGTAGCTTACAGCATCTGGGATTCCAAGTCTGGACAAGGCATCAAATTCTAGAAATACATCACAAAGTTTGAAAGAACTGTCACTTACATCTTTTAGAAATCTCAGAAAAAAATTCCACCAATATCTATTCTTTGATCACAAAGGTACTGCATTCTACTATTTTTTAGGGATAAAACAGAACTGTATTGCACCTTATTTCTTAACTTATGACATTTTTAAAACTAAAGATAATTATAGAGAAATTGGTTCAAGTATCTTCCTGAATATTAGCTATGTCACTCCCTCTCCAACTGAAGGGCCAAAGGAAGATATGAGGACTTCAGAGCAATGCGATCAAAAAATGGGAGTGAAGGAGAAGGTATGATTTAAATGATGAACAAAAACTGGAATTCATTTTGCTTATTATATTTAAGAAATGCAATCTATTTTTCAAAATGTGTCATCAGAGAACTTAGGACCAAGTAGTTCTTCAGTATAATTTAAACTAGAAAAATATTTAACATGAAAATGGACCTAAAATATTCAGACATTGTAGTTATTGAAGATATCTATTTTCCTCACCACACAATACCTACTCCAAATAATCACACTTAGGAAAACTAGATATAATAAGTTCTAATCCAATTCTGTGGTTGAAGAAACTAAAAAGTTAATCACAGGAAAGTCAAGTAAACATAAACGAAGTCCATTATCCTAAGATATATTTAAACTGTTCATTATGGGTTTCTTATTGAGGAGTAATCTGTTACGTGGTCTGACTTAGGTTATAAAACTGTTTTTTAATGATACGATAGCAGGACCTCAGAAACAGAATTTAGAGTAACTTTGATGTTTCTGAAGTATTAGATAACTGATACAAATGAACATTGTAAAGTCAATAAATATTGACAGTCAATAAATATTTCTAAGATGATGTAACTAAAAAACTGGACAGCTTCAGAACATATAAGATATAGTATAATTACTTTTATGAGTTTAAAATACTTGAAGTTTAGTGTCATCAACATAAGAAGAAGTTTAGTATCAACAACAGGAAAGTACATACTAACTATAGGTTAGTATAAAAACCCTCCAAGAATGTTTTAGTATTAGAAAGAAATTTTAGTTTTAAAGAAAAAAGAAAGTTACCTAGATAGCCATTCTGTCTGAAAAAAGAATCCACCCAAGTACTCTGTGTCCTGGAGTAGATGTCAGGGACAAACACGGCTTTGTCCTGTCTCCCACCAACTACAGTGCCTCTTAAGCGTCCATTATTAACAAGTTCCTCAAGCACAGCTTCAAACAAACAAATACAAATATAAATAAATCAGAACAGGTAAAATTTTTAAAATATTTTAAAAATATTTTATTATTTCACAGTTTAACTATTCTTACCTTTTTAAAAAGTAACTTAAAATGTGAATAGCATATATGAAGGTATTATACTTTAAATAAAATTTTCCTGCCACTTACACTAATACTCAGGTTGTAAATTCAGGGAATTTTTGGCAACTGACTAATATTAACATAGCAAACATTTTTTGGTTGTTGTTTATTTTGAACAAAAACTAACTTGCCATTATTCATTTCATGATTTGTTTTTAAAGTGAGTGATCACTTTGGGAATAGATAATATTCAACTGCTAGAGTTAGCTAGTTTAATTTCTTGATATTTAGAAAAATCAAGATACCTGGAACATATTAGAATCAGCAGTATGAACTAAAGTTATAAAAATGTTTTAAATAAGTTATTACATTTACACTGTTTAAACAGAAAAACATTTAAAGTATACATACGAAAGAAGTAATAATGCATGGTTAAGAGGATGGATCTTGGAGTCAGACTTCCAAAGGCTAAACTTCAACTCTGACACCTACTAGCTATGACTTAATTTTCTTCTCTGTGAAATGGAACAATAACAACATCCCTCTCATAGGGTTGTAGTATTCAAATTAAGTGCTTAGAACAGTAGTGGCCTATAGTAAGCAGTCAATATATATTAACTAAATATCATTACTACCACCACTACCGTCATAAGACTGAGGGCAGTTTGAAAATGCATAGTGCTGCAATTAATACAAACTTAAGCTTTTTATTTAAACAGTAAAATTTAACTACATGTTTGTTCTTTTAACCATCAAAATCTTTTAAAAAAGACAAAAGCAGGCAGAAAGGAGCCATTTATATATGAATCAGCCAGCATAATCAAAGGTTTATAAAAATTAGCCTTTAATGTAAAAAAATTTAAATAGGAATTTCAGAATTTCAATTATGAACAAATTGAAATATATCAGAAAAGTCCAGATTTCTTAGTAGACCACAAAATGTGATTTTTAATCTAGTGTGACCATACAAAAATCTATTCCAAATTCCAACCAAATTTGTCGAGTTATTATTACTTGAAGAACTTTATAGTAAAATTGTATCAAGCCTCCATTACATAGCTTCCAATTATGGTTTAATTTTAAATGTCTTGAATAAAAATTTTAAATTTAAAATTCATATTCTGAAAAATACAGTGAAAATTTTTAGTTCAATACTTGGATATCTTTTCCATTCATTTAAAATTGTTGTATTTGCACAGATATCATCTGATCTGAAAGATTAAGTTACTGCTTTTCAAAAGTATTCCAACAAAGCATAAAAAGACCCTCAAAAATGCAGAAGAGTGTCACAAACACACAAACCAAACAGACAATAAATCAAGATTAACTGGGAGATACTATGTTTGAATGCTAAAAATTTAGCCATATTTTTATTGCTGTAAACTCTGCAGAAAGTTTGTTAGAGAAACCCTATTTACTTGCATATTAAAAAATGTAAAAAACCACAGGAAACAAAGCAAAAATTATTCCCAATCCTACAATTTTAAATCTTTATATACAGTAGTCTGTATACATATATATTTTCATTTGTGTCTGAATTTTCATTCCACTCCCTAATATTAGCCAATACTAAATGTCTGGTAGAAATACAGATTGATATATATATGAAAACTGTTATATGGAAACCTTTTCAAATCATGAAATATTTTAGTAGCACTGTTTTAAGATTAAAGGAGGAAAAAAATAATATTATTAAGTTTTATATTAACAGTATGTATTCAGCAGCTATTGTGTGGATGCTGAGTGTCTACCAAAGGTCCATCTGTTAAATGCTTGGCCTCAGAGTGGAGCATTTGGGAGATGGTGGAGCCTTTAGGAAGTACTGTCCAGTGGGAGGTCCTTAGGCTACTAGGGTAGACCCTGAAGCAATTGTGGGATCCTGCTTCTCTCTCTCCTTTTTTGCTCCCTGGCTCCTGATGTAAGATTTTACTGTGCCATAGGCTCCCTGTAATTGTAATCTGACATGTCACAAGAAACTCAAAGCAGTAAGTCTACCTTATATTGAACTGGAATCTCTAAAACTATCAGCCAAAATAAAGCTCTTCTCTTTATAAGTTAATTATTTCAGGTATTTTGTTATATTGATGGAAAACTGATCACTACAAGCAACTCACTTAAAATTAAAACTCACAGTACAGAAGCTGCTCCTGAAATCCATATTTTGAAATCAAAGAATTCACTGCCGTAGGCCTTTAGAGAAATAAAAATAAGAAAATATTCATTATAGAGTTATATATGAATTAAAAAATAACTAGGAGAATTATTGTTTATGAAAAACACCAACTAATTTAAATTTTAAAAAGGCAAAAATATCAAATTTTGAAATCCTTAATCAGAATTATGCTACTGAAATACCAGAGAAATTAATTCACTTTTGTAATCCAGGATCAATTTGTTTCCATTCCACAAAATGGGAACATAAAATATGTTCCTTTACTGTATACATTTATCTCTCAGTATCCATGAGAAATTGGTTCCAGGACTGTCTTCTATCCATCTAAAATCCACGGATGCTCAAGTTTCATATAAAGTGTTGTAGTATTTCCCTATAGCCTATGAATATACTTCTGCATACCTTAAATCATGTTTATTTATCATATATAACAGAAAGCAAAGGTGATATAAATAGTTGTTCTATTGTATTGTTTATGCAATAATGATGAGGGGAAAAAACCTGTATAGGCTTAGTATAGATATATTTTTCCTTGAAAATTTTCAAACTGTGGTTAGTTGAATCCACAGATACAGAACCTATAGATTGGGAGAGTTCACTATATTTGTTTTTCTTCATTCTGTCCTGTCCGGGAGGCTTTTTCCTCATTTGGGAATATTCAAGCGAATGTTATATGATTCCATTTTTGGAGAAAAACAAGATCATATGTGTACAGAAATGTATTAAGAATGATATACTCCTAGTAGGATAAGTGAGAGAGACTCATTTAAAAATCTTAAAAAAAAAA
>PVHX01026723.1:0-20367 GCA_004024805.1 Geosciurus inauris
ATACAACAGACTCCAATCACAAACTTCTCGGCCATCTGCCCTCTTCTGGCTTATTTACACCTCTCTTCCACCTCCAGCTTTCCCTTCCCCCTAGAAGCTGTCTTCTAAAACATCTTGACAAACTTTACCCCCTTTTTTTAAAAATATGGAACAGCCTGGGTACCCCCATCCAATCCTTGGCTCTCCAGCACAAAATGATTGGAATGAGGGTTCTGACTTTTCACTCAGACAAAACAGCCAAAGCTCTTCACAGCCTGGCCTGCTGCAGCAGCCCCTACTCCCTCCCAGCTGGGAGTAGCCCGATCCCTCCCTGTTTACTAGGCTTGCACTAGGCTTGCAGCCTTTCACAGCTGCCTAGGCCTCATTTTTCAGACCTCAGCTCAAGGGAAAAAAAGGGAAAAAGGAGGTTAATTTACATCTACCAAAACTGCCCTGCCCATTTCTTCTTCCTCCATTCTCTCTTGTTGCTTTACTAAAACAATGGCCATAATTTTTTATCTCTCTCTAGGACTCTTCACTCTTACATTTTTAAAACTTATAACTTTAATTCTGCATGCTAAAGTTGAAACTTGTGATCAGATGTATTTTATCCAACTATAAAAGTTTTTTTTTTACACTCTACTGAGACTAGGTATACCTACCTTTAATTCAAAAGGCCTTCTGCATGCTCTATTTGTGTTTATGTAAACTGAGTGCTTATAAACTAAAATTAAAAAATGGATCCAAATACCTTTAATTCACATGATTTAAAAGGTTCAATTTGAATTGGGTAAACATAAAGAGATCTTTAAAATTACTCAACTCACAAGTCTTTCCACGTGGTCAAAGGACTAATAACTTGTTAATGCCTATAAAATGTCTAATATATATCTCATTGTCAATAATTTCTTCAAGGGAAATGTTACTGTTAAATATGCTTGTCCAATGCCTTGGTTTTTATAATGAAAATAAGCAAATCAGATCTGATATTGAGTACTCAAATATTAGATAAGATGCTAACTGTTAAATCCAATACCAAATACTTTTAATTCCTTTAAATTCCATAGGATAACATTTTGATGTTTTTGCAAATGGTAAATTTTAACAAAGGGATATAAAATTGCTTTGTCATCATTAGAAATAGAATTACTTAATTTAATGCCCAACAGGTATAATTCTATATACTTAAATTGAAAGCCAACTCAACAAGAGGTCATAAAGATTTTTTTTTTAAATTTACTTGGACTATGTTTGGCTTTGATTAAGTAATTGCTTTTCTTAAAATCTAAACAGCACCCTCATGCTGCAAATCCCTATGATATAAGCTTACTTAATTTAATTTAATAGTTAAAGTCAATTGTCCTTTCTTTCAGCACAAAGGTTTATAAATTCCTATAAGTTTTAAAGGTTTCTACTGTTGCTTAAATTCAAAGTTTACAAGGATTATTTTGGGATGTGGATCTAAATGAAGGGTAAATTCCTAAGGTTTATGTTTATGACTAATTTAACTATAATTAATATAAGCTTATTCAATTTAAACTTCAATGTACTGACATAAAAATCTAAAACATTGTTCTGCTCTTAATAAGATACCTTTCTTACATTTGTCAGGTTTTAAATTACAACTATGCTTAAATAACTATGTTAATGTCTATATTTTTCTTTGAGACCTAAAGTTGATTAATATAACTACATTGATGCAATTATGGTTCTATTAGTCCTATTTTTATATTAAATGTGTTCATATCTTCCAGGCATGCAAGTACTTAAAGTAGAAGGTTTAAAGAATGTTATATCAAGCTGATGTTCTCCAAACTAAAGTTGTATGATAATTTTACACTTATAAGGATAACAAATTTTATTGAGGGTTTATTTCTATAACTAAACCTGTTATCCATAAGATAGAGTTTTTGTTACCTTTTACACTGGGGTAAAATTTAAATGTTTCCTTAAGTAAATGAGAGCCTAATCTATTTAAAGTCTAATATTGTAAGACATAATCGTTATTACTTTTCCACACCAAAAGGGCTAAAAGCCCTCTCAGCCTTTCTTTAATTCATGTCTTAAATGTAATATCATATTATGTTAACTAGCATTCATGTGAAGTCAAAAAAACAATGTATCTAAACTTTATAAAATGATATTTAAGAAACAAAGATCAACTTCACAACTAAGATACCTTGAGATTTTGCAAAGAGCCCTGCCTTACCCGAAATAAAGTTCTGTCTCCCAGCCTATTACAATGGCTTCAAGTGGGCCACACTCTAGTTCATTTAAAGTTATGTTCAAAGTATTGTATTGTAAAGATTACTAGGATTTCAACTAGAAAATATAATATATAAATCACCCAGATTTTAAGATAGCTATTACACAAACTAAACTTATTAATCTTATTTTATATTTTCCTTAAACTCTATGGCTATTGCCTGTTAATGTTCTACAGAGGTACTAATTTGAGAACAAACCAACCCAGATTATTTTAAATAAATAAGCCACCACCTGTAGTATAGACCTTAAAGTTAAAGCTCAGTACCCTTATTTCGTAACTGCTGAGATTGCCTTGCTGAATGTTTAAGATCAAGACTTAAAACTAAAATTAAATTAAAGGGCCAAGAAAGCCAGTATTTGGCTCTTGCCCTCCGAGTCAGCCTGAATCCAAGAAATGAGGGAACTTCTCTGCATCTCTAGGCCGCAGAACCTCCTGATCAAGGAGATTTCTGAGACCATTAAAGAATCAAAGAGCCAATCAAATGCCATACAATGAAGAGGAAGGTAAGTGAAGAGGAAACTGTGTCCTTCCTGCTTCCCAGGGAAGCCACTTGTGGCCAGCGCCACAACTTGACCTGTCCTAAAGCAGATGGCACTAACACAGCTGGAAGCTGTTTCCAAGTTCCCCAAGAGTGAACTCAGGTGGCTCTTAACATTGGTAATAACAAGAGTCAATTGTATCTGCTTCATCCTAAACACTTAGCAAAACCATAACATACCCATTCCTGGGCATTAAAAAATATATAAATAGTTTAATGTAACATATGTACATTATCCCTCCAAAATACATATGACTGGAGGCTACAAAGGAAAGATTCTTAGACAGTAATGTAACAACTATCAAGAAAAACTGCCAAAGTCAGAGGTTTTTAATCAGTTTATGACCTACTGAGCTTCCTAACCTACACAGGTAGGCTTAATGTTGACAAATAAAATTTTCTAGCCCTAAGTAATAAAATAAAGGGATCTCTACTAAACAGAAGTCATACCAATAAAAGGGATATTTTACAAAGTTAGATGATATTAAACTGGCTTAACCACATGTTAAAGATAAACATCTATGGCATTAAAATTAAATACTGTGTTTACATGTCTTGTCCTCTCCAGCCTTCTTATGGGGACAAATCCTCAGCCCCTATACTTCTTAATTAGGGATTATTTATTGATCAGAATCTAGAGAACTTATATATAATTATTCCCTCATTCACATAACCATCCAGGAGTAAAAAAAAAGAACTCTAACACCAGCTAGATACAATTGCCTATCCTAAGGTGCAATTGCCCCTCCTAAAACAGACCTTTTCATGGATGGTCCTAATATGTCAGAGCCTTCAGTTTAGCTTCTCAATTTTTCCAAGGTTGATAACATTTTAGACTGCTCCCTCTGTGCAGGTTTAAACAATAACTGATTCCCATTGGTGTTCCTCTCAATACTTCAAACTGACCCCAAGGGCCCCTCCCTCCAGCCTTTGAGGAAGTACCTATTTTCATACACTTCCTCTAGTCCAGTTCCCTGTGACCAGATCATCAAATTCTTTTCCCAACCTTTGCTCTGTCATGGTTCCTTTCTAGTGCAATGATGTCCTAACAAAAATCTAAGCCTCAATATACCCTTCATCTTTTATGTTCCCTCCACCTTGATTCCTCAATTAACTCTACACAGCCAGGCTAAATTAATATGGTTTGTTACCACCTCCCTCTCAGGGCAAGACAAACTGTCTTCCAACTACTAGTAGTTAAACTCACTCCGGTCTCCTTACTCCTTACTTGCTGCCTTAAGGGTGAAGGCAGAAGAACTTGCTTATGTGGTAATCGCTATTCAAAGGCTTAAACAACTTCAAGAAGCCAGAGGCATTGACAACCTCTTTTGCCTCCATACAATGGCAGATAACATCTATTGCCCAAGTTTTATTGCAGGACCATCAAGCCATACACCTCCTAACAGCAGACAAGGAGGAACATGCCTATTCCTGAAAGAAGAATTCTGCTGCTATATCAACAAAACTGAAATGATCAGGAAAGATAACACCCTTCGTCATTTAATGAAAAATAAGTCAGGTTTGATAGAAAACATCAAACTCCTTTAGGATCTGACTGATCAGATGTCAATAACCCCAAAGAGATAAGCTCATGGGTTTTCTTTTCAAAATTCCCTGTACAGTATACTTTTCCTGATTTGTCCCCCCTGCCATGTCTGTTCAAATTTATTCAATCTTAAATCCAGCAGGTTTCTAATCAGACATTTAATGAGCTTCTCCTCAGGGATCTTCGGATTCTCAAGGAGGACAGCAACTCGGCTGCAACTGTTTCCTGAGACTCTACTCCAACATTCTTGGCTCCTGCCTTCACATCTACACTCAGGGAACTGGCCCCACCAGCTGGCAATGCTATGGCTGCAAGGCACCTTTCAGACTTCTCACCTTGGGAGACCCTAACCTTTGGGGCCTGGGTGCTCTACCTTCTTCCCCTACCCCCTATCCTGCTCAACAGACGTCGCCCCAATTCTGCTCGAAGCAGCCAGAAGAGCCAACATCGTCCACGTTTCCATCCTTATAAAATAAAAAATGGGGGAATGTTAGGTAAAATCAGCCCTCCCCGTACCGTTTGGGGCCCCTCCCCTCTCTAAAGGTGAAGCAGCTCCAGCAGAAACAAAGCCTGGCTGCTCCTGGCTCAGGTTACCTTTTCAGCCACATCAAAGAAGTCCTCCGCCACTTATCTGCCCCGCAGAATTTAAAGTGACCAATCCCTAGCTCACCACGTGGTTTGTAGTGGGCTCTATAAAATCCCTCCTGCGTGTCCCCTCTCTCTCTTCTTTCCTCTTTCCTTCGCCCAGGTGCCCACTCCCCTAAATAAAGGATCTCCTGCCTGCACAGAGGTGTCCGTGTCTGGCTGGCCACTACCCTAACATACATGAATAGAGAGAAACCTACAGAGGCATGAGGAAGGTGAGAGTCATCATCTAATGTATTTTGTCAATAAGTGGAAGTCAGAATGAATCTCATTTTGCTAATAAAATTGAAGCAAGAATTAGAAAGACAGTCAGTGTAGATAGATAAATTGAGTCAGAATCAAAAGAAAAGGCCAAATAGAGTTTGGAATATTGGAGAGCTCTTGAAATGTTCATGCCTTCAGAGGCCATCTTTGACCACTTCATGAAAACTGCCCTTGCTGCCAGCTGTTGCTAATAATTATCTTCTCAGAAAGATATTATTTATTCCCCTTCCTGTTCAATTTCCTTCACATGGACACTATGCTATCACTATTAGCTTGATGTCAATTGAACATCTCATCAAGCCTAACCATGTACTTGTCACATAAGCAGAAATGAGAGATTAGATGAAGAGAAGAAGAAAAGAAAGAGAGCATTGGATATATAAAAAGTGAATACACATGTACTTCTTGGGATCCAGACACCATTTATGGCACTCTTTTCCATCCCCAGGGAAGTCTATGTTACCACATTTTAAATAAACCCAGCTTCAATGCTTCCTTCGGTTTTCTTCTCTAAGGTTATAATACATCATGTGAGCAAACATCACTTGTCACAAGTTAGTGCCGATTATTCATTGATGCTTATAGAAACGGAACACTAAAAATTGCAAAGAACAGGAAAAATACACTGTAAAAGTTATATTAATATTCCTGGATTTGAGAAAATTTGGAGGTATGAATGGATAAAGTTACACAGATAATCAAATATTTTCATAAGTAAGGACAGAGATAGAGAAAAAAAGTAAATGTGGAATAATATAAATATTCATGAGTATATATCTATATCTGAGAATGAGTGATAATGCATATGTAAATACATTAAATGCTACACTGGGATCAGTCACAGAGAGCCGTAAGAAATATTTCATGTATAGGTTACGTTGAATACTTCCCCTCCACTTTACCCTATGCTGATTGGCTACTTTGAATGTTTCCCCTCCCATTTACCCCATGCTGATTGGCTGCCTCTCCTTTTCTCCTCCCATGCTGATTGGCTGCATGCCTGACATGGATCAATAACCTATTGGCTGTAACCTAACCTCAGCACCATGATTGGTCCAAGGACCCTATAGAAACTGTTGCACTAACTGAAATAAATGGGTCTGCCTCTTGCTCTGACAGAGCAGTTTTACCTACCCCCGGTGTCTGGGTGAGTGACTCTGTGACCATCCACCCCATAAACCCTCGTCCTCCAGGACCCCAGAACTCATCCGTGAGACCCCATTCCTCAGTACCCTTGTCCCGGGGATCCCAACTCATCAAGTGAACCCACACAAGGCATGACATAAATGATATCTGGTGCCAACATACTCTAGTGGCCTGCTTGACTCCTCAGACTCGGAAAGTGATTTTGTGGTGGTCCCCTGTCTTTCTTGTCTTGCTGGTGAAGGTAACATCAGCGTTTTTGTGGTCCTCTGTGTCTGTTTGTCTTTGTGTAATAAAGTTAGGTCAGGGAACTCCACTTCCTGGTTTGTCTGGCAGTCACACATAAGGACCGCCATAACGCCTGTGGCATATGGTCCTCTGAGACACTGTGTGAGCATAGGGCTGTGGCCTAAAAAACCACAGAAGTCCCTCACAAAGCACAACATATCTTGATACTAAACATTTCTGTGTTTTTTATGTCTCCTGAGACCCAAAGTCACTTCTTTTTCTTCTCACAATCCTCAGGTTTTTCTTTTTTCTGTCCTCTTTGCTTTTGATTTCTTTTTGCTAGCTTTTCCTCCTGCTATCATTACTGCTACTTTCACTTTAAAGTTTCTTGTCTCCACTCCTTCACCATGGGAAATCTCCTGTCCTCAATCCTCAATGAGGTGGCCTCTACAGCACCCCCACAACATCAATCACATAGCCCTGATCCTTCATCCTCAACTTCCTGTGAGCACCCTCTTTATGGAAATTTTCCTGCCTCTGACACCCCTTGTATTTACCATGTCCTGCCTTCAGTGCCCAATGCAGTCGCTCCTCCTACTCTCTACCTTGCTTCCTCTGCCTGTGACCTGCCCAGTCACTTCTCTCCTTTCAATTCTTTTTGCTCAACTCCACCCACTGCACAAGCTTATAGGGTTAATCTCCAGGCAGATGGCAATGTACGTCCCTGGATCCCCACCCCAGTTTCTGACCTTACTCAATTATGCAAGGCCTGTCGAGATGCTGGCTCCTCCTCTCCCTTTTCTCTTCAACTTCTGGAGTCCTGGTCCTCCTCTCTCCAAACTCCCTTTGATTGGTTTTCCCTTCTCAAGGCAGTCCTCTCCACTTCCCCATACCTTCAGTGGAAGGCTTCTTACCAAGAATTTGTAGAAGAATGGGCTCACCACAATATAGCACAAGGTCTTAACTTTTCTATGGATATGTTATTGGGCAGGGGTGACTTTACATCCCCCCCAGTCTCAGGCACTTGTCAGCAATCTTATTTACTTTGAGCAAGTCAAGGACAGTGCCTTCAGAGCCCCACATAATTTGAGCCCTCCTTCTACTCAGGAACTTTTAAAAAATCTTATTCAATGTCCTGATGAATGGTTTCCCAATTTCATGGCTTGTGTCATTAAGGCTGTTGAAAAGATAGTAGATTTTGTCCTAGGCCAAGATGCCCTCATTCAGCAAATTGCCTGGGAAGGTGCCAATTCCACTTCTAAGGTGGCAATTGCCACAGTTAAACGTGAGGACCTTAATAAATGGATTTCTGCCAGGAAGGAAGTTTCCACCCCTGATTCAATTTTGGAGGCACTCAAGTCTTGCTTGACTCCCAAATATCCTTTGGCCTCCATGGGTCACTCTCAAGGCCCTATCCATTGGGGTTGTAATAAACCTGGGCATATGGCACACTACTATCCCTCTAATCAGTCATCTGAGTTACCGAGGAAGCCCCGCACCCCTTGCCCTCATTGCAAAAAGGGGTACCATTTGGCCAGAGACTGACGCTCTAATCCTTTAAACTTCAACAGAGGCAACGCTCAGCCCCATTAAACAAGAGGGCCCCTACCCCTCAGGTCAATTGGACAGTACCTTTGCTCCCCACAAAACCTAGCATGACCATTCATCTTAATGGGAAACCTATTAAAGGTCTCATTAATACCAGTGTTGACATTACTATTATTGACACCGAGACTGCCTTTTTGTTAACCTCTTGGAAATCCACCAAGAGATCTAATATCTCTGGTGTTGGTGGCCTCACACCCTCTTGTAAAGTAACCTCACAGGTGATATGGAAGGATCCTGATGGCAACACTGGGTGTATATACCCTCTCATAGCTGAAGTTCCCAACACACTTTGGGGACAAGATTTACTTTCAGAAATGGATGCAGTCCTTACCACAGATGACAAGGTTCCTTATGATGAGTTGATAGCCCATGACAAGGTAAGCCTCTCCAGGAGGAACCCCCAGTTCTAGTGGCCACTGCCCCAATGTCGGATCTGATCTGCCTTAGTTTGGTGGACATCTCAGCCTGCTGGGTGGAGCAGTGGCCTATTCTTGAGCCTAAGCTTTCAGCATTGAAGAACCTTGTCCATGAGCAGCTTGCATTAGGTCATGTGGAGACTTCCACCAGCCCTCATGATTTTCCCATTTTTGTCATTCAAAAATAATCAGGCAAATGGAGATTATTACAGGACCTTAGAGATATTAACAAGAAAATGGAAAAAATGGGTACATGTTAAGGTGGCCTTCCTTTCACCTGAGCCATCCCAATAGATCATTATATAGCCATCATTGACATCAGGAATTGTTTTTTTTCCATCCCTCTTCATGAGGCAGACAGATCTTACTTTGCCTTTTCAGTCTGGGACCCTAATCATGCCAACCCTTGTGAGTGGTATCAATGGAAAATCTTACCACAAGGAATGAAAAACAGACCTACTATTTGCCAAATGTTTGTGGCAAAAGCCACCGCCCCTTTAAGGAGCAACGTCTACATTGCTCATTACATAGATGATATCTTAGTGGCTTGCAAAGAGCAAGTGTCTCTTCAAATGCTTCTGATTTCACTTCTAAAAAATTTAGAGGATCTCAATCTTCATATGGCCAAGGAGAAAATTCAACTTCACCCTCCCTTCTCCTTCTTAGGGTTTCATTTTTCTTGGGTGATACCACCTGTTAAACCCTCTCTTGACATCCCTGATGACATCTCCTTGACAGAATAAAAGAATTATGTGGTAATATTAACTGGATTAGACCATTCTTGTCATTACCTCCAAAAGCACTAGAGCCCCTCTATAATCTACTCAAAGGCAGCAAACATCCTTCTAGAAAGTTTAAGATTACTCTGTAAGCCAGAGATACCCTGGCAGAAATCAATTCATTGTTCACATCTGCGCAGCTTTAAAGATTTGACCCTGCCATTCTTCTGTCAGCCACAGTACTTTCCACCTTGAAATTGTCCTTAGGTGTCCTTTAGCAATGTGATGGGCCTTCATTATGGTCACATCTTCCCTGGAGCTCCTGCCATAAAATCACCAGTCTCACTTCACAAATTATAGCCTTAGTGGTAAGGCTCAGAGAACAAGCTAGATCCATTTTTAATAAGGAACCTAACATCATGGTTGTACTCTTTCATCAAACTTCTTTAGACTTCCAGATAATAATGGAGGAATTTCCTGGGTCACTGTCTTCCCATCTCCCTCCTTCTAAACTACTGCAGACCCTATAAGATCTTCCCTTAAGAGTGACCACTCATGCTTTTCCCTCAAGCAAACCCATTCCTATGGTCCCTTGTGTGTTTATAGATGCCAACACTCATCATCTTGAATACATTATAATGCGATCTAATATAACAAATGATCAATTTGCCCAAAGGCATTCTGATTCTGTCAAAGTAGCTGAATTGACTGCACTTATCCTGGTGCTGATAAGATATCAGACCATTCCCTTTAATATAATCTCTGATAGCATATATGCTGTCAAGGTCTGCTCTTCCATTGCTTATTCCACTTTTTGGTCCCAGGACTGTCCTGTTGAATCAGCCTATGGGTACCCTAAAGGTACTAGAAATAAGACAGCAACCATGGTATATTATGCAAATTCACTGCCATTCCAGGTTACCTGGCTTCCTATCAGAGAGGAATGCCTCTATTGACAAACTTGTAAGTCAGCCTAAAGTCATGATGTCCACTCTAGAACAAGCTACAGCCTTACACCAGAGGTTTTACCCTTCAGCAAATAGTCTTCATTGTTTATTATCTGAAATTCCAATCCAACAATGCAAACATCTATTCATATATGCTCCTCTTGTGGTCCATTGTTACTGTTGGGCCCACTCCAACCACAGGGAGTCAACTGTGGGCTGATACCCAACTCCATATGGAAGATGGATGTCATTTATATCACTACCTTTGGGAAACTTAAATTTGTACATGTGATAATTGACACCTATTCCTCTCTTGTGCATGCTACTGCCCTCAGAGGGGAAAAGGTAGCCCATGTAATTAAGGCTCTGAAGTAAGCAATGCTATTTGTGTGTGTCCCATGGTCAATCAAAACAGTCAATGGCCCAGCCTATGTCTCCCTCAGACTGAAGAAATTTTTAACTTCCTGGGGAATTTCCCATACCAAAGGGATTCCCTATAACCCCCAGGGACAAGCAATCATTGAAAGAACCAATCACACTCTAAAGGAGATGCTTCAGAAACTTGATTCTACTGAAAAGAACCCTTCTTTGAGGTTGTGAGATGCATTATTTACTCTTAATTATCTCACTTTTGACAAACAAGGCCTCAATGCAACAATCCAACATTGGGGTCCATTTACCTTCCCTACTCCCATTCCGTTGGTATGATGGAAAGATGCTTTGACCCTTCAATGGAAGGGCCCAGATCCTCTACTCACACAAGGGAAGGCTATGGTTGTGTCTTCTCCCCCCAACAGTTTAAGCCCCTTTGGATCCCAGCCAGGAATATTCATCTAAGCCTCTCTCAAGAAGACAACAAAACTTGTCACCTGAAGAAAGAAGTCACTTCCGTGAGTACCTAAAGTGCAATACCTACTTATACTACTATTGGTCTTCCAGGGCACTGCCGTCTCCTGGTGGGTTCGTGCCCCCACTCCTGGAATACTGCTGCCCATAAGCCTTGATGACTCTGTCCTGCCCTTCCTCTTAGCTACCAATGAGCCATCACAATTTTCTGTCACTTCTGACCCCACAGCCTCTCAGACCAATAGATCTTCTGAGATTATCCCCTTTAGACTCCGTAACTTGGAGAAACTACCTCTCTATTACCCAACCATATATCCTTATTCATGGGGAAGCCATCACATGGTCCAGATCTCATACCATGACTGTCCACAATAATATATTAAAACTTAACAAGCTCTTTTAGTTCATATCATTAAAGAATCCCAGGAATGCAAGAAAATTCCTGCCATATGGATTGCAGACCTGGAGAACATAAGAAGCTCACCCACCTCATCTTTGCTGGAAATGCAAGGCTTCACAGCTTTGGCCTATCCTAACCCCAAACCCTCCTTCCTTTCCAACCCCACCCAACCTCATTACTCCTTCTCTTAGCAGAGAACTCATTTTGGGGCACATTTACACAGGCTGGTTAATTAATGACGGGTAAGATGCTCAGAGGAGCACAACCTAACACAGGCAGTCTCGTTTGCCACCCCCCCTTCATATGCAGCATGTAGATATTTGGAAATTCAGCGAAATGACTGTCACCCATGAGGAGATAATCACAGATCCCTCCAACATGCTTGCTTTGGGGCCACACAGGCCCCACTGAGCTATCAAATAAAAGTAAACAGGGGGAAATATAGGAGCTCTCTCCATGCCTTCAGCACCTCCTATGATGATTGGCTGCCTTCAATGCTTCCCCTCCCCTTTCCTTACCCCATGCTGATTGGTTACTTTGAATTCTTCCCCTCCCTTTGCCCTATATTGATTGGTTACTTTGAATACTTCCCCTTCCCTTTACCCTATGCTGATTGGCTACTTTGAATGTTTCCCCTCCCATTTACCCCATGCTGGTTGCCTGCCTTCAGTGCCTCTCCTTTTCTCATCCCATGCTGATTGGCTGCGTGCCTGACATGGATCAATACCCTATTGGCTGTAACCTAACCTCAGGGCCATGTTTGGTCTGAGGACCCTATATAAACTGTTGCACTAACTAAAATAAACAGGTCTGCTTCTCACTCTGGCAGAGCATTTTACCTACCCCCGGTGTCTGGGTGAGTGACTCCATGACCGTCCACTCCATAAACTCTCATCCTCTGTGACCCCAGACCTCATCCCGTGGGACCGCATTTCTCAGTCCCCTTGTTCTGTGGGACCCCAACTCCTCGAGCGAACCCACACAGGGCACAACATAAATGACAGTCATGTAAATAAAAGAACTAGAGTAAGAATCTGATATAAGATAAACAGTGTATGCATGCAAATTTTACATTGATAATTAAAAATTCTAGGCTAAATACTTTGGAAATTTATTCAGGGCTATGTGGAATAGAGAGTTTCAGTTTACATACAGAAATATGTGATGAGTTACAACTTGACTTAGGCTAATGGCTAGAGAATTAGCATGAATATGGATATATATTTTATTGTTAAGAAACTGCCTCTGAAATTTTGAGGGAAAATACATGAGTAGACAGAATACTAAACAGGGATGAGTAAATTGAGAGTCAAGTGAAAATCACTTATGTAAATCAGTGGTAGTTAATATGACTCTCATGTACAAAAAAAAGGATTAGGTATGTAAACTGAACATGAAAATGTAAAAATAGTATTCCAAATACACTTGAAAATCTATATGATGGTACCAGGATGAAAGAAAACAATAAGCAAAACTTTATTCTGAAGTACATCCGATATTGTG
This sequence comes from Geosciurus inauris, assembly GCA_004024805.1. Lineage (NCBI taxonomy): Eukaryota > Metazoa > Chordata > Mammalia > Rodentia > Sciuridae > Geosciurus > Geosciurus inauris. Next base: position 13,052 of record PVHX01026723.1, read on the forward strand.
TTCAATTTTCAATGATTTAGGTTTAGAGTTAAAGAATAAACATGCATATGGAGATACCAAATATTTCTTAAGAATTTACTTCTAAAATTTTGTGAGAAAATATATATAAAATAATAAATTTTATGGAGGAATTATTCAATTGAAAGTCATATGAAAATATATAAGGTGATAATAAGATTAACAAGCTGAAGCTCATTCAGGATACAGAGTGATATATATGCATATTAAATACAAAAAATTTAAAAGAAAATGCAATACCCATTTAAAATTTTTTAGTGTACTTGGATTAAAGGAAATTTAGGATTTATGAGAGAAATATATAAAATTTAATATCATATTTTCTACTTACATAGGGTTATATTTAGGATATTAACATGAATATAGATAAACATGAATATTTCTGAGAATATATTTCTTAATATATATATTATATTAATATTCCTGGATTTAAGAAAAAATGGAAGTATGAATGAATGAAGTTAAAGTATAAAATCAAACATAGACCTGACTAAGGTTAGGCTTTGAGAATAATATAAATAAATAATCATGACTATCTACATCAGAGAATGTGTGGTAATGCAGATGAAAATTTATAAAATGCTACATGAGCATGAGTCACACAGAGCCAAATAAATGGGATTATGTAAATAGGAGAATGGGAGTATAAATCAGATATATGATAAACTGACATGAATATGCCAATTTCACAGTAAAAATTAAAAATTCAAGTGTTTTAAATACTCTTGAGAATTTATTTTGGTGGACATGGAATGAAGAGTGTCAGTTTATATCTAGAAATATGTGACATGTTATATCCTTGCCTAGGGTTAGGGTAAGATAATTAACATGAATATATATATTATTCTTCAGAAAGAGCTTCTAAAATTTTGAGGGAAAATACATGAGTAGACAGAATACTAAACAGGGATGAGTAAATTGTGAGTCATATAAAAACATCATATGTAAATCAGCAGTAGTTATGATGAATTTCATATACAATTAAATATGTTAGGAATGCACAATAAATATGAAAATTAAAATAGTGAATAAGAGAATAACAAGCTGAATCTCATTCAGGATATACAGTGATTTGTATGCAAATTTAACATTGAAAATTAAAAAGAACATGTAATACCCATTTAAAAATTATTTTGGTGTACCAGGATTAAAGGAAATTTAGGATTCAAGAGAAATATATAAAATTTAACATCACATTTTGTGTGACTGAGGGTTATGTTTAGGGTATTAACATGAATATGAAAAAATATAAATATTTCTGAACCTATAAATACATCTGAACATAAGTGGGAAAACATAGATCAATACATTATATTAATATGAAAGAGGGTTGGATCCCTTATAGAACATGTATAAAACACATATGAATTGTAACGTATAAGTATGTAAACACAAGGTGAAATAGAATTGGAAATATATTGGGTTACCTGGAATTGAAGAAAATTAGGAAAGGGATAAGATATGCAAAATTTTATAAAATTTTGTACTGATTGAGATTTAGGGTGACAGATTAACCTTAATTTGGACAATTTTGAATATTAAAATGAATGTAATTTTGGAAATATGTGAAGAACTTACATGAATTGGTAGAATCCTACACAGGCATGAGAAAAGTGAGAGTGATTTGAAAATGTCTTTGGTCAATAAGATGAAGTCAGAATGCATCTCCTCTTTGGGCATACATCTGAAGCAAGAATTAGAAAGAGAGTCAGTGTAGATAGATAAGTTGAGTCACAAACAAAAGAAAGGCCAAATTGAGTCTGGAAATGTGGAGAGCTCTTGAAATGTTCATACCTTCAGAGGCCTTTCTTCAAACATTTCATTAAAAACTGCCCCAGCTGCCACATGTTGCTGATGATTGTCTTCCTGGAAAGACAATAATTATGTCCCTCCCTACTCTATTGCCTGCACCTGTATCCTATGCTCCCACTATTTAGCTTGATGCTAACTGAACATCTCACCAAGCCTAAACTTGTCCTGGTCACATAAGTAGAAATGAGAGATTAAATGAAGAGGAGAACAAAGAGAACATAGGTTATATAAAAAGTGAATACACATGTATTTCTTAAGATCCATACATCATTAAGGGCCCTCTTGTCCTTGCTTTGAGGAGTGTATGTTACCAGTTTTCAATAAACCCAGCTTCAATGCTTTCCTCTGCTTCTCTAAGTTTGTAGTTCATCATGTGCGAAAACGCCACTTATCAAAATTCACCAGTGGTTATTCAGTGATGCCTATAGAAATGGAATATGGAAAATGGTAAAGAACAGGCAAAATAAACAGTCAAACTTATATTAATGTTCTTGGATTTAAGAAAAGATAAAAGTACGAATGGATGAATTAAAATATAAAATCAAATATAGACCTGACTAAGATTAGGCTTAGAGAAATAAGGTAAATGTGGAATAATAGGAATAATCACGATTATGTACATCTAAGAATGTGTAGTAATGCAGATGAAAATACATAATACACTACATGAGCCAGAGTCACACAGAGCCAAAAACAATGGGGTTATGTAAATAGGAGAACTGGAGTATGAATGTGATATATGATAAACTGTTATAGATATGTAAATTTCACAGTGACAATTAAAAATTCAAAGCTCAAAACCCTTGGGAATTTATTTTGGTAACATGGAATTAAGAGTATCAATTAACATCCAGAATATGTGACATGTTATATCCTCACTTAGGGTTAGGGTAAGAGAATTAACATGAATATGGATATATATTTTATTCTTCAGAGAGAGCTTCTGAAATTTTGAGCAAAAATACATGAGTAGACAGAATACTAAACAGGGATGTGTAAATTATGAGTAATATAAAATTTTAATGTTTAAATCAGTGGAAGGATGGATCTCACACACAATTAAAAGCACTAGGTATCAAAATGAACATGAAAATTTAAAATAGTATTCCAAGTACACTTAAAAATCTTCACTAATGTACTTGGATGAAAGAAAACATAGGAACTGATTCTGAAGTAGGTCAATAATCTATTCAATTTCTACTGACATAGGATTAGTTTTGGAGAATAAATATGCCTATGGAGATAGAGAAAATGCCCCAAGAATGTAGTACTGAAAATTTGTGAGAAAACATATATGTAATAATACATTTTTATGGAGGAATTATTCAAGTGAGTGTCATGTGAAAATATATTGTGTGAATAAGAGAATAAGAAACTGAATCTCATTCAGTATATACAGTGATGTGTATGCAAATTTAACATTGAAAATTAAAAAGAAAGTTTAATATGTATTTAAAAATTATTTCAATGTACCTGGATTAAAGGAAATTTAGGATTCAAGAGAGAAATATATACAATTTAATATCATATTTTGTACTGAATTAGGTTTAGGTTTAAGGAATTAACACAAATATAAAAAAATATAAATATTTTTGAGAATATACTTCTGAATATAAGTGGAAAATCATAGATGAATTCATAGAATCTTATAAAAATATGTTTCAACAGCGAGCCATAAAAATACATTATGTTATTATGAAAAGGTGGTCAGATCCAATGTATAACATATATAAACACGTACAAATTGTAACACATAAATATGTAAATACAAGGTGAAATAGAATTGGAAAGTTATATTGAAGTACCTGGAATTCAGGAAATTTAGGGAAAGTGCCAAGATACATAAAATTTTCGTCAGATTTTTTTTACAGACTTTGATTTAGGGTGAGAGAATTCACCTGAATCTTGACAAGTAAGAATGTACTTCTGAAAATATGTGAAAAAACGTACATGAATAGATCAAATCCTACACAGGCATGGGAAAATTGAGAGGCTTTTGAAATTTTATTTTGTCAACCAGTGGAAGTGAGAATAAATCTTATTTTGGGCAAACATTGAAGGAAGAATTAGAAAGACAGTCAGTGTAGATAGATAAGTTCAGTCAAAATTAAAGAAAAGGTCAAATTGATTTTGGAAGGGTGGAGAGGTCTTAAAATGTTCATGCCTGCAGAGGCATTCCTCTAACCATTTCATTAAAAACTCCCCAGGTGCCACGTGTTGACTGTCTTCCCAGAAAGATGCTTTCTATGCCCCTCCCTTCCCAATTAATTGCACTTAATTGCTTAGGATCCTATGCTCTCACTATTAGCTTGATGCCAATTGTACATCTCACCAAGCCTAAACTTGTCCTGGTCACATAAACAGAAATGAGAGATTAGATGAAGAGAAGATGAGAACAAAGACAGCATAGGATATATAAAAAGTGAATACACATGTACTTCTTGGGATCCAGACACCTTTATGGCCCTCTTTTCCATGCCCAGAAAAGTCTATGTTACCACACTTTTCAATAAACCCGACTTCAATGCTTCCCTCAGTCTGCTTCTCTAATGTTTTAATTAATCATGTGAGAAAACACCACTGGTCACTAGTCACCAGTGGTTATTCATTGATGCCTATAGGAATGCAATATTGAAAATTGTAAAGAGGAAGAAATATAAACTGTCAAACTTATATTAATATTCTTGGATTTAAGAAAAGATGGAAGTATGAATGGATGAAGTTAAAGTAGAAAATCAAATATTGTCCTGATGAAGGTTAGGCTTAGAGAAATAAGGTGAATGTGGAATAATATAAAAAATCATGACTATGTTGTTATACTCACTCAGCAAGGAACAACAAACTCATAGGTTCATTTCTTAAAAATTGGTTGTCAGCCGGTGGGACTGCAAATCCAATTTGTAACTGCACTTCCCAACTTGGTCTAACTTACAGATTATATAGCTAAAAAAACTGCGAGTCAGGCACTATGATGTTTTCTATTTTAGCCAGTGCAAGCAAGCCAAGAGTACAGAAGCTGAAATTGCAGTTTGCTCAGCCCACCCTTTGTCCTCCTGCACCGAGTTATTTTTTTATAACTGAAACTGAGGTCAAGATGACTGTGACACTTTGCAAAAATAAAGTATGTTGATGTTTGGGTCAAAGTTAAGGTGGCTGGCTGGGATTAAGTTATGGTGGCTGACTGGGCTAAAGTTAAGGTGGCTGGCAGCCCAGACAAAATGGAGTTTCTTAACCTAAGTGTTACTACATCCCCCACTGGTCATTAACATTTGAGTAAATCCTTACTCATAACTCTGTGTCTTTTAAATCTTCCTCCATTATTTGGTCATAATGAGATCTAAGGATTAAAAGATTAAACTTTCTGATTGAACTCTCTGTTGAACATATCTAATTAAACAGTTGATAATGGATGGTTTTATAAGGAGTCTGAGTAGGATAAGTATTAGAGGCCCTAATATTGTGTAAATGAGAATTGTAAGCCAGTGAGACCAATTGAACATATTTTGGTACCAATTTCCTGATAAAATCTTATTTTGTTCTCATTATTTTAATCTCTAAGTAGTGCCAAACTGTCTCAAATAACTCCAGAATAATTGGTGTAGAAGAAACATGTCTCTCTCAGGGCCATACATAAGCCTCCCTGTTTTAGGAAGAGTAAATCTAAGCCATATCAGTTTTGGAGGATCATCTCAGCTAGAAAATCTAGAGAAGTCTCTAATCATCCTATAAATTTCTCAAATTCACCTAAATCATGATCAATTTGTTGGTTTAAAGTTTTGAAGTTTTAATTTCCAGTTATTAATGCCATAGTCCCTAGAGCTGCAAGCCTGCAATCCCTACACCTGCCAGCCCAGTAGGGGTACTAAAATGGGTGCTGCCCTTTTATTTTATTTTATTTTTATATTTTAATTAATTTATTTGCTCTATTTAGGTTTACATGATAGCAGAGTGCAATTTGATTCATTGTACAAAGATGGAGGATAACATTTCATTTCTCTGGTTGTAAGTGATATAGAATCACAACATACATGCATTCATACATAAAGCTAAGGCTATGATGACCATCATATTCCACCACTTTACTGTCCCCATGCCCCCTCCCCCTTACACCTCTGTGAACAGAGTTCCTCCATTGTACCCATGTCCTTCCCCACATTACGGATCAGCATCCACTTACCAACGAGTACATTCGGCATTTGGTTTTCTGAGATTGGCTTGCTTCACTTAGCATGATATTCTCCAACTCCATCCATTTACCTGCAAATGCCATAATTTTGTTCTCTCTTATTGCTGAGTAATATATATATATATATATATATATATATATATATATATATATATATATATATATCACAGTTTCTTTATGCATTCACCTATCGAAGGGCATCTAGGTCCGTTCCACAGTTTAGCTATTGTGAATTGAGCTGCTATAGGCATTGAAATGGCTGCATTACTGTAGTATGTTCTTTTTAAGTCTTCTGGGTATAGACAGGGAAGAGTGATAGCAGGCTCAAATGATGGTGGTTTCATTCCAAGTTTTCTAAGGAATCTCCATACTGCTTTTCAGATTGGTTGCACCAATTTCCAGTTCCACCAGAAATGTATGAGTGTGCTTTTTCCCCACAACCTCACCAACACTTATTGTTGTTTGTATTCTTGATAATTGCTGTTCTGACTGGTGTGAGATGAAATCTTAGGTTAGTTTTGATTTGCATTTCTCTGATTGCTAGAGATGTTGAACATTTTTTCATATGTCTGTTGATCGATTGTATATCTTCTTCTGTGAAGTTTCTGTTCAGCTCCTTGGCCCATTTATTGATTGGGTTGTTTGTTTTTTTGGTGTTAAGTTTTTTTTGAGTTCTTTATGTGTCCTAGAGATTAGTGCTCTATTGGATGTGTATGTGGCAAAGATTTGTTCCCAGAATTTTGGCTCTCTGTTCACTTCATTCATTATCTCTTTTGCTGAGAAGAAGATTTTTAGTTTGAATCCATCCCATTTGTTGATTCTTGATTTTACTTCTTGTGCTATAGGAGTCTTATTAAGGAAGTAAGGTCCTAATTCGACATGATGAAGATTTGGGCCTATTTTTTCTTCTATCGGGCATTGGGTCTCTGGTCTGATTTCTTGATCCTTGATCCACTTTGAGTTGAATTTTGTGCATGGTGAGAGATAGGGGTTTAGTTTCATTTTGCTGCATATGGATTTCCAGTTTTCCCAGCATCATTTCTTGAAGAGGCTATCTTTTCTCCAGTGTATGTGTTTGGCTCCTTTATCTAGTATAAGTACGTAAGTGGGTTTGTCTCTGTGTCTTCTATTCTCTATAGCATTGGTCTACATGTCTATTTTGGTGCCAGTACCATGCTGTTTTTGTTACTACAGCTTTGTACTATAATTTAAAGGTCTGGTATTGTGATGCCTCCTGCTTCACTCTTCTTGCTAAGGATTGTTTTGGCTATTCTGGGTCTCTTATTCTTCCAAATGAATT
>PVHX01026724.1:0-20378 GCA_004024805.1 Geosciurus inauris
AAAAAAAAAGTGTTCTTTCCTTCATATTTAGAATTTAGACCTTTATTTTCAAGTTAAAAAGGAAACGAGAGGACAATTTTTTTACTTTACATCTTCATGGAAATAAAATAAGGAAAGCCATGTTATGTAATCTTGAGGCTTGTTGTATTATTGACCTTGCGTTACTGTTCATGTTGATTCTATCATTTGTACTTTACTATAGCCCTGAGAAAAACTTGAGCAGGAAAACAAGAATGAACGCACTTTCAGTCTGCATTAGGGAGTGACATTGGAATGGATCTGATTTAGGACGAAAGTGGAACTGCTTCCAGTGGTCTCAGGAAGACATATAAACAGCAGCTGTTGGTGACATGACAGCATGAGCAGACATGTGCTGGACAGCAACTGACCTCACCCTTGAGGGAAGAGCTGCAGCCCTAGTCACATTAGACCTGGTTGGTAAGCCCCAGGGTTGGAAGACCTAAAAGCTGAATCCCTGTTTGCTCTCTTTTCTCAATGGCGTGTCCTTCCTCTTCCCTATGTGAAGTGCCAGTGCCTGCTATGGTGGATGCTCATGGCCAGCTTTGTTTCTGAGAAAGTTTACCTATGGTGGTGGTGAGAAGTGGCTGAAGTTTTAATTTGTTGGTAACAAAGATGGTGCTTTACTCTGACCATTTTGAGTTATTATGTCTTGTAGAAATAAGAAACTCTGGTTTACATACATGCAGGGAAATTGGGGTATTAATAATTGTCATCCCTAAAAGCCCAGTTGCTATCACTGATGTGGCAGAGACTCCTGTAGGTGGCCACACTGTCTTCCTCTTCTTGTACATTCCCTTCCTTTGGAGTGTGAATGGGATGAGTGACTTTCTTCTAATCAGTGAACTATGACAAAGTGGATTGGGTGAATGTGACTTTGTGTATGTGATTCCGTGACATAGATTTCAGTGTCCACCCTGACAGAATTTCTCTCTCCTTTCCTGACTTTGAAGAAGGAAGCTGTCTTGTGAGCTGGCTGTGTAGGGTAATGAACTGAGAGAGATCTCCAGGGATCCTTAGTTCTGCCATTGCAAGGAGCCAAATTCTGCTAACAGAAGTAGACACCTCCCCATACGAGCCTCTGGTGAGATTGTTGCTCTGGTCTCCACCTTGATTGCAAACCTGTGAAACTGTAAGGAAAGTGCCAACTAAGTGTGTCCAGATCTGTGACCACAGAATCTGTGAGATGATAAACACTGTAGTTTTTCATTAAAAATACTTTAAATTGATATGTAGTCATTGGTATTGGTGGGGTACAGTGTGACAATTCGGTACATATACTATGTGTGATGATCACATTACAGTCATCAGCCTTTCCATCTTCTTAAATATTTATTATTTCTTTGGGTTGGGAAGCTTCAAAAGCCTCTCTTCTAGTTCTTGATAAAAGATGTAGTAAATTCTTGTGAACTAGAGTCACCCGACGGGGCTGAGGAACCCTGTATTGTGTTGAACACCATTTTGTATGGAACACGGTAACAAACACAACATTGTATTTTGGTACCCATTTTTCAACCTCCCTCTATTCCCCTGATTCCTAACCTCTAGTAACCAATATTCTATGTCTACTTCTATGAAATAAACATTCTTTTAGCTTCTATGTATGAATGAGATCACACAGTATTTGTTTTTCTGTCCCTAGGGTATCACCTAACATAGTGTTCTTCAATTCCATCTATGTCATGTGTTTCAAGTTGCTACTTTGTGACAATTTGTTATGCAGCAACATAAAACCAATACAATTACTGACCAGGTTTTCTTAGGAACAAACTTCTAAACAGTTTAAATAATGTATTCAAGTTCCTGTGGTTAATGAGTGGCTTGGACCCAGGTAGTCCCAGGAAGAGCTAAATATTTTAACCTCCAATATAGGCTGTTCCTCAAAACTTATCAGAATAGTGCAGACATTGGTTCATTTTCAAAGAATTAGAAAGGTTATTTAGTTTTCTAATACTATATATACTTTAGGACTTGATATTGAACAGATTTTGATCAGCCTTGAATATGTTTGTATCTACTTATTTATGAGGGTGGGCATTTTAAATTTGGCAACATTAGTTTCTTTATTTTGTTACCATAGGACATTATCCATGATAGGATTCTGTAATACTAAAAAATTGCATTTGTTTTTTTCTTTAAATACTAGTTGGATAATGAAACAAAAGCCATTACCAAATGCAACTGCCAGATGTTTTAGGGTGAATTGCCTCTAATCACACAAGGAATAAAGTTCCTAAAGTGTTTACACAGTACAGAAGCATATCCTAAAAGCCTGCAGTAGATCCCCAATGCACAAAGAATAAAGTGCAATTCCCTAGCTTTTTTTTCTACCTCTCAACATATTAGCCCTCTACTCCTCCTAATGGTTTCAAATTGTCTTTACTTCTTTCTACCACACTGCATCCAAATGAAATATTTTCTTCTTCCTCATTGCTTCTATAACGTAAACTCATTCTTTTTTTTTTTTTTTTTTGGTTCTGGAGATTGAACTCGGGGGTATTCGACCACTGAGCCACATCCCCAGCCCAATTTTGTGTTTTATGCAGAGACAGGGTCTCACTGAGTTGCTTAGTGCCTCACCATTGCTGAGGCTGGCTTTGAACTCGTGATTCTCCTGTCTTAGCCTCCCTAAGTGCTGAGATTATAGGCATGTGCCACTGCACCCAGCCTTTAACTCATTTTTTCATGAAGAACTTAAATTCCACCCCACTGGTCAAATTTTATCATAAAAACATTTGTCTTTCCTTTATCCACACTGCTGTTTATTGTCTGTATACATTCAACATTTACTTCCTAGAATTATCAATATTCATTCAACTCCTTAAATATTTATGGAATTTAAATTATGCACCAGGGTTTGGAGAGGAAAACAGTGAATGAAACAGAGCCCTGACTTCAAAAAGTTGTTTCTCAATTGAGTAATAGCTATTTGAATGACAAAGAACTCTCTAAGACCCCTCTAAGACCCCAAATAAATGTATGAAGCCTAAATTTCACTTTCAGATAGAGAAGTCTTCCAGGATTTAATGGGCAAAATAAAGATTTGTTTGAAAATTAAACTTTAAATTTTAAACAAAAATTAACCCATTCTCTTGCAGAGAAACAGGTCCCAGGTTCTGAAGCTATGCCTGTAAGGTCAGCATCCTCCTCAGAATGAATAAAATGGAAAAGCAAAATACTTGATACTGGAACACAAAATTTGAACAGGTTATGGTTGAGGCAGAAAATGTCATTTGAGGCAATGAATTGTGGGAAAAATGAACTTCTTTATTACAAGTGAGAAAAGTGAAAGAAGGAAGATTCATTATCAAAATACTCCAGAATTCTTAAATTAATGTATCCAAAGATAGCAGAGATGTGCTTTTCTGAAACAGTGAAGTTGGCTTTAAAGTTCATATGGAAAAGAAATTAAGGAAAAACAAATGAAATTAAGGAACCTGTCTCCACCAAATTGAAAACATAGTATAAACACTATAATTTCTAAGTATTTGAAAATATGGTACCAGTGCATGAATAGATAACCCAATGAAGAGGGATGGAAGGCCAGAAGTACATGCAAATATAAGAAATGGTAAACCAGGCATGGTGGTGCATGCCTATAATCCCAGTGGCTCAGGAGGCTGAGGCAGGAGGATAGTCAGTTCAAAGTCAGCCTCAGCAAAAGCGTGGTGCTAATTAACTCAGTGAGACCCTGTCTCTAAATAAAATACAAAATAGGGCTGAGGATGTGGCTTAGTGATTGAGTGCCCCTGAGTTCAATCCCCAGTACCCTCCTCCCCATAAAAAAGGTAAGTGTTAAAAAGATAATGAATCAATGAGCAAAATCTCAAAAACTAGATTTTGTACAACTAGGTGGCCATCTAAAATAAACTAAAGCTGGGTCCATATTGTCTTACAAGGATAAATTCCAAACAGCCAATGATTGACATGCAAAAAAATGAGATCCTGACTTCTGCTTTGAAGAAGATGAAGTGGATGTACTTTTCTCCATTCCTCTTTGTAAATGCAAGTAAATAACTTATACATTATATATAAAACCAAACATACAATGCCTCTGAATGGTAGAGAAAAGGGGAAAACCAGCTAGGGACTTAGGGACCCTACTTAGAATATCAATTATGATTTTCTTGGTAACCACTAGCTATATATATATATATATATATATATATATATATATATATATATATATATATATATATATATATATATACATACATATGTGTGTGTGTGTCACACACACACACACACACACACATATATATATCATACACAAAAGAGAATGAGAAGGAAACCAAAAGGATACACTGCAAATGAGTGAAAAAACAAACAATGAAACAAAATAAGCCAGTGATAGAGAAAATGAGAAACAAAAATTGTATAAAACATACAGAAAACAAAGTTAAAAATGGAAGAAATAAGTCCTTTATCATTAATCACTTTAAAGGTGAATGGATTAAACTTTACAATCAAAAGGAGATAATGGAAAAATGAATTGAAGAAAATACATGATTCAACTATATGCTACTGACAAGAGAATCATTTTATATGCAAAGACACAAAATGGTGGAAAGTGAAAGGGCAAAAATATTTTACACAAATAGTACCCAAAAGAGAGCTGAGGGGGTGCTTTGATTTGGATGCATTTGTCCCCTCCAAAATTTATGTTGAAACTTAATCCCCAATGCAACAATACGGGGAGGTATGGCTTTTGTAAGGTGATTGAGTCATGAGGGATCTGTCCTCATCAGTGGATTAGGTGCCTTTATAAAAGGGTCTGACTGAAGGAGTTTATATCTCTTGCTCTCTGGCTTCCTCTATATGTGCACACAGCACTTCATCTCTCCAGAGGATGCAGCATCAAGGCACCATCTTGGGATCAGAGAGCAGCCCTCACCAGACCCTAGACCTTGATCTTGTTCTTTCCAGACTCCAGAATGGTAAGGCATAAATCTCAAATCAATAATCTAAATTTACCCCTTCAGGAATCAGAAAAAGAATAGAAAGTTAAATACATGACAGCCATAATGTTTTGGGAGTGGCATATATCAATTTATTCAAGCACTTTGAGAAATCTCATTTTCTCTAATGACTACGATTGTTGCTTAAACTCTGATGTCACCAAAATCCATCCTGAAATCTATTCTACCTTTAATTCTCTATATAAAAATTCTACTTGCGTCTGTTATCAATCACAGCAGGTTAGATCAGCGGTTGGCAAACCTCGCAGTCTGTTTTGTGTGGCATCTGAGATAAGATTGGATCTTACATTTAAAAGACTGTTAAAAACAAACAACAAACAAGCCAAAAGAAGTGCATATATGAGTGCCCTTCAGTGTGGTTGTAAGAAATTAATATTATGAGACATCTGTATTATTTTTGTCCATCAATGAAAATGAAAGCAAACATTTATTAACCCCTTGCTACCAGGCACTACACTTTAAAATGCACTATCTTATCTTCACAACAACCCTATGAAGTTATCATCTCTGTTTTATAATGCAAAAAGTGAGATCCTTGTCCCTATCCACTTCCAGCACCTAGGACAAGTTTTAAGGTCAATCACTCTGTTCAAGAGCTCATAACATTGCCACCAGGCTTTGCTGCTAATGCATTATCTATGTGCATGGTTCTCAAACCTGAGTGTGCACCAACATCCCAGGGAAGACACCCTGAAACACAGATTAGTGGGCCAGGACCCAAAGCTTCTGATTCAGTAGGTTTGCAATGGACTCCGAGATTCTCAGTTTCCCTCAAGTTCTAGGGGATGCTGATGTTCCTGGTCCAAGAGCCACACTTTGAGAAAAGCTGCTCTACAGGATGCTTTTTGGGGAGCAAGTGAGTGCTACTTCAGGTCAGTGATTTGCCATTGAAATTCTTCCTCAGGTATCTGTGTAGTTATCCTCCTCCTCCTAGACCTCAGGCTGACTATAAACCAGGCAAAACAACCACACTTCGTTTTCTCATCCCCCTTTTTAAGTTCTTGCAACTCTACTCCCCCAATCCCAAGTTTCATTACCAAGTCACCCCTAAAGTTGAGGCATGCTTTATCTGATATAAGAGGGGCATTTCTCTTACTTTCTCCTAGTCCTTCCCCACGGCCCCTACCGCTTCTTTTTTCCAGTGGTAATGAGCTTCATCTCAACAGGGGCCCCTGGGTTACTTTTATAATAATGTATTTGAAATGAGTCAGCAAAAGGCTTTTCTGGTTTCTACCCTTTTGTTAGCTCCACTGTTCATTCTGACACCTTGCCACCCATTCTTTTTTTAGTTTTTCTCTCTTCTGGGAAAGAGATAATTCATATCAGAAAGATTTATTGAGCTAACCTCTTCATGTTATAACTTTCACCTCTGGTACTTTCAAAACCGCTTCCTAACCATGCTTCTTAAGGGAGACCATTCTTTTTGTTGAGTGGATGCTCTGCTCACATGATGAACAGATTGACTGCAAAGTAATTTCAGTACCATCCACCTACACTCGGGCATACACATATTTTGTTTTTAGGACTAATGATGCCAAGTGTTGTGGGGAGAGAACTTGTGGTGCCACCTACTTGGGAGACTGAGGAGGGAGGATTGTTTGAGCCCAGGAGTCTGAGGCCAGCCTGGGCAACATGGTGATATCCCTTAAAAAAAAAAAAGGACTGCTAAATATTGCATGATCCAGCAAACAGTTAGCATAGACTGAATATTTGTCATGTGGAGGCCTGTGCTGAGTGCTTTTCATGGCTTACATACTTGAATTCTCCTAACTAACTACCCTATGAGGTAGGGACCAATACTATGCCAAATGTACAGATGAAGAAAGCAAGGATTAGAAAGGTTAAGTAACCAAGGTCTTACAATTAAGTAGTAGAGCAAGGATTAAACCCAATTAAAACTCAAATGCATTTTATTCTAGAACTTTCTGCTGCTTCCCTCTCCCCTTCTTTGCCTGCCCAGTTATCAAATTCACACAATTCACATTAACTACACACTATTATAAAAACCACCTTCTCTTTTTCTTGCCATTTCCATTCCATTTCATGACAAAGATGTGGATGGGGAACACCATTCAAGAATAGATCTCTCCTTGGACAGTTTAAAATGCTGTCACCTCCATTTGGTCATGACAAGGAAATGGCTAATTTTTTTCTTGCCTTCCTAGTTTCTTCGAGACCACATGGATCAGAGGCTTCTGGTATTCTATAGTAGTTTTTGCTCGTTTGCTGTTCTGCAAATCCTGTTTGCCGGTGCATCTATACAGGGAAGAGAAGGAATCCACTCTGACTTTTAAAAGGGCCTTTAGTTTCAAATCCAAGTTGAAGATGCTAGTTTTACTTAAGCAAAATTACATTTCTCTGAGAGGCATATATTGGGAAGAAGCAGGTTGGGTATTTCATTATTGTTTGTTTGCTGTTTCCCAGAAATTCAGATTTATGTTTTGGAAACTTTAACAATAAAATCAAACCCACTGGAAAGGATACTAAACACTCTGAAAGACAAGAACCAGGGAAAATTTAATAACTCCTTTGCCCAGTTTTCTTGATTATGTTTGATTTCAAATTTCAAAAGCCATCATAGGTAGCTGTTTTTATCTTCCACATTTCTATTTATGGCACATGACCCACATTTGGGTGAAAAAGTGAGGTTCATTCCATGCACCTTTGAGCAACCCCCTTTCTGACATTATAGAAGAAAAATGAAGAAAAAAACCACAATCAAAACTGAGAACATACATAAAATAATTTTACATGAGCTTGCATTCCCAAATTATCATAAATCATGAGAAGATAATCACTATCCTGACCTCTGCCGATATAATTTAGTTTTGATTGTTTTGAACTGTCTATAATTTGAATTTATAGTATGCATCCTCTGCATCTGACTCCTCTCAATCTGTATAATATTTGTAAGGTGTTTCCAAGTTGTTGTGTTGTAGTAATTCATACATTTTTCATTACCTTATAGAATTTTGTTGATAATTATGCGATTATTTACTTATTTGATCTTATTATGGTTTAGATGTGACATGTTCCCCAACAGTTCATATGTGAGACAATTCAAGAAAGTTCAGAGGTTAAATGATTGGGTTATGAGAACTTTAACCCAATCAGTGCACTAATCTGTTTATAGGGATTATCTGGGTGGTAACTGTGGGCAGGAACATGTGGCTGGAAGAGATAGGTCAAAGGAGGTATACCTTTGGGGTATGTATTTTGTCCCTGGTAAGTGGAGTGGGCTGGCGCCCTCCCTCTCTCTCTCTCTCTCTCTCTCTTCCTGGTGCCATGTCCTGAGCTACTTTCCTCCACCACACCCTTCCACCATGATATTCTGCCTTAACTTGGGCCCAGAGCAAGGGAGTTGAGCATCTATGGACTGAGACCTCTGAAACCATGAACACTAAATAAACTTATCCTCCACTAAAATTGTTCTTATCAGGTCTTTTGGTCACAGTGGGCAAAAAAACTGACTAAAACAGATCTCTTGTTGCATGATATAGAGATGTTCTTGTTTGAAGCACTTGCTTGCAATGCCACTGTGAGCCCTGTTTTACATGTTCTTGGTGCTGTAGACACTAGGAGTGGAATTAATGAGTTATGGAGAATCTGTGTGTCCCACTTTATTAAATAATATCAAACTGTTTTCCAAAATAAATTAACCAACTTATACTCTCACCACTAGTGTATGAGGGTTCCTATTGTTCCAGCAATTGGTGTCATCACCCAATGTCTGAAGGGATCCTTACCTTAATGCCTCTGCTTTGAAGCTTCTTCCTGCAAGACTTACAGGGAGACCAGCCTTTTTAAGGGTCCTTTTACCAAGTAATTTCAGAGTCTCTCCAGAGAAAACTTACATGTCCTATCGACCTCTCAAGGGTGTTGGCTTGGACAATCTCTTATTGCTTTGCCCCTGCAGGTCAGCAGCAAGGTCCTGCTAAGGAGCCACAGTGAATGGGAATCTTCCAATGGGTGATTTGGTGAGTACCTTGCAAGAGATAGATTTAGGTGGATAATGAATAAGTGATGTGTTCTAAAAGCTGTGATAGATATGATCCAGACAAATATTTCCAGCACAGCTAAATGTAAGCAAATGGAGGCAAATGCTCAAGGTGATCAGCATGGGGAAAGTATCTTCCGGCTGATTTGCGTGAGGCTACAGCTTTGCACCTTGATGCTTACTTAGGTCCTTTGACTCACTTAGGCTTTTCTGGCTGTGGACATTCCTCTTGTCTATGTCCCCACTGAAGTTGGGAAAGGGGAGATCTAGCCCTGGGCCCAGCCCTCCTGCTCTGGCCCTCCTCAGGCTATGCTCCACCTTCAGGTGTTAAGATAGTTTGTAGTTGTGCGAATTGTGTGAGTTTGATAACAGAGCAGGGAAATAAATGGGAAGCATTCTGACCTTAAGCAGAGCTCAAGGTCAAGGAGACACAACACACTTCACACACCATTCTCCAGGTACTCAGAATCCCATAGTCCAATAATCCCAAGCCCTCTTTCAAAGAATGTGTGGGCTTCGTACCTAGGTCTCCTGTCCTTAGGCAGAGACAACCTATGAGTATATCTTTGGGCCCAGACAGCAAGGGGGTGGCTGCTGGTGGGGGTATGGATACTATCTGGGATATGAGGGCTGAGGTATCTCTAAGCATGTGTGAAGGTCCTCTTATCCTTGGGGACTGAGCTGGGGGTGAGAGGCGAGGGTGAAGCTTTGGGGAGCCTGGAACCAGGATCAGCTCTCTCTGTACTGCCATTGTTAGTGTAGAATTCTAAGGAATTTGAGAACTTTGGATTCAAATATGACCAAGGAGATCATTGTGGACTTTCTGATTAATCAAAGAAATATCTTAGATTATAAGATGAAAAATTGTCTACTTTTTAAATAACTTGGATAAATCAAGATGAAGCAAACCCCTATTGCCAGGAATCTTTCCCAGATAACACTTTACAATACATACCCTAAAGTTAAGTTTTCATTACTCCATGCAACTGACAGTTGGAGAAAATCCTTGTGCTAATTTTCAGAAGAAGCTTAAGGGAAAATGTGAAACATTTATATAAATGAAATTTGGGCTCTACAATCTAATATTGCTCTGAAAATAAGTAATTGCCCACCAGCTCCAGGCACTTAAGATAAAAGAAAACATCAACAAAGTGATATAACATATACATCAATTTTTCCTTAAAATGATGAAGGGTTGGCGAATTATTTACGTTTTAAGATAAAACAATATTTTCAACTGAGGGCAGAATTCATCTTGATATGGGGACCACATTAAACACTGATGGCTTTCTCATTGAGGAAAAGAAAGGTGGCTCAGGGTGGGTGGAGCCCATGGAATTCTAATGATCCAGGGCTGGGGATATAGCTCAGTTGGTAGAGTGCTTGCCTCACATGCACAAGGCTCTGGGTTCAATCCCTAGCACAAGGAAGGAAGGGAGGAAGGGAGGAAGGGAGGAAAGGAGGAAGGGAGGGAGGGAGGGAGAGGAAAAGGAATTGTGAGAATGGCTTAGAGGAATCTGAGACCAAGATTGTATTCAAATTATGTCCTGTTCTTTGTGATGTTACTTACCTGCCTTCCCCCTACAAAAATTTAAATAAATTATATGTACATAAAACTGTCTCATGTAACTAATATCTGTGGAAATCAAGAAGGGAAAATTCTGCTTATTTAGGTCAGTCTAAGATGAAAAGCAAGCATCAGTCATAAGAGGAGAAGCACAAATAAAGGGGATAAGCCTACAGAGACCAGAAAGGAGAATAAGGTCTGATGTGGAGATGTGTAATGTCCTTTAGGATTCCTGGAACCTGTGACGGTGGTGCCATTTCCCGTCATTTATGGCACAGGTGCTGAGCTATTTCCTTCAGCATTTCAAGCCTCTTAAGACTAGAGGATCTGGAGACATCCGTGTGCTGGCACCTGAGTCATCTTTACAAACTTCACCTGTCTTTATTTTGCAGAAGGACTTTTACAGAAGGCAGGATTGTAGGTTAGAAATTATTTCATTTATTATGGAACGTGAAATTTCAACATTAGTAGGTATGTAGATTAATAGACATGATGTATTGAATATGGGCTCTAGTCTAACAGCATTATATTTTCTTTGGTCTCAGCATCACACCTGTGCTGAGAGAGACAAGGGATATATGACGGACTTCCTGCTGTACCAGACATAACATGAGTATGTCACATGATCATTAGGAGGGTTGGGTTCTTAGACGTGTGCTATAAAAACAGCAAGAAGTCAGAGACAGGAAAGAACAGCTGAGCTGCAAACATCCAGAGAGGAGGAGCTAGCTGTGGAGGAGGGCTGGGCTAAAAGGTTGGAAGGAGGTGCAGTTCTGCAGGTCCAGCTATCAGCCTGGGTACTGGCGCAGGTGCAAAATTTCAGTGTGGCATGAGGAGTTCCCCATGCACTACGAAATGAGTGAGTCAACCTAAGTAGATGGCTCTTTCCGGGGTGGAGAGTAAGGGGACATCCTGAGATGCTTATAGAGCTAAGAAAACAAGGACTTGCCAAGACTGTGCGAGAGTCTCTAAGAAGCAATGAGGAGTTGCTATTTATTATTGAGAGAAAGACATTTAATAAAAGACCTCTTAGAAACATTGGTCTGACAGCAGGCTATAGGATGTCCTCATAAATAGGAACTGAGGACAGGAAAGAAAGAGTGGTCTAAATCCAGACATGAGTGACAAATGACTGGACAAAGATTGTGGTGCAATTGGAGGAGCCCAGGAGATAATCCATATTTGAAGCCCAGCTCTGCTTAGTGTTATACTGAAACAGGAGTTTTGAGATGAAACTCGGTTCACTGCTTCTACTGGCAGGTGGGGTCTGCACAAAACGCAAGCCTCTGCAGCTAAGGCTGGCCTCTAACTCGTGATCCTTCTGTCTCAGCCTCCCAAGTTGCAGGGATTACAGGTATGTACTACCATGCCAGGCTCCACGTGTATTTTAAACTTTCTTCAACGTGAATAAATTCTTCATTCAACTTTATAATAGAAACCCCTCTAAAATTTTTTACTTTCTGTTTTTGGTAACTTTTCTGATTATGCATTCTTAGAAACTTGAGAGAGCCAATTCATTTCCTAGAATTCTGATGCATGATAGACCCTTGGTGGAAGAAGTGAAGATTAATAAACATTGTTATGTTTATTAATATTAATTTGTCTTTATGACAAATTATTATTTTGTCTTTATGATTTCAAATACATGGTACAAGGTGAGGATGGCTCACTGTTAGTAATAGCAGGTGCTCTATTGAACGTAGCTCTGGGTTTGCAGGGCTGGTCACTATTGTGGTTTTTCAGTTATATTTAAAATTTGATGAATGGATACAAAATGTATAACTGGTGTTGTCTAAGTGATTGTGGCATAACTTATGCTCCTACTGTGAAACCCCAATAAGCCAATAAATCCACACCAATGTCGAGAAAATCCCAGCTGTCGGGCCGTTCTCCAAACTTAGTACATGGGCCCCAGTGAATTTATGATCTCCGTATTTCTGACTCCTTTCTCACATTTTGGAGATTTGTTCCCCTCTTTAACTCTATCCTGCAAGATGTGCAAGCTCAAACTGCCTCACAAACCTTCATCATTAATCCTGAGACTAATCTCAGCATTTGAAAAGGCTAAGATGTTAGAACTTTTGAAAAAATGGAACTTTGCTGTCTGTTTTATTAATCACTCATGTCTTTGTATCCAGAGATAAGTGCAACATTAATCAGAAATTCAGGGAAGCATTTTCCATGTTAATTTAAGTGGGTTTCTGGGGGTTACTTAAGAAAACCATAAAACATGTGCTTATTATTGTGCTTATACTAAGTTACTAAAAGGTTACTTCTCATTTTCAGATCTTATAATGCAAGCTAAAATTTTAGTCCTTAATTAAAAAGGGGTTAGGAAACATAGAAGCTACTTATTTGTAGGAAAAGGCTTTATTATACTTGTATGAAATCATTGCATAAAGGCAGATAGTACTAAGACAAAAGTAGAAAACAGGAAAATATTTGAAAACATATTTTCAAAGCACCAGGGCACCAGAGTCTCATAAAACAAACATTTAACAAATAAATACATGAAAGAAAACTTTGTGACAACATTAGCTGTAGATCTATATGTATTCAGCTTAGCAAAGCTCTACATGGAATGCCAGTTTTTTTTATTTGTAGCCCAGAAGCCTGTGACTTGGTTATCAGTATCTGATAAATGACATAGGCAGCGGAGTTTTCCATAGGTGTATTTGTTGGGGTGATGATAATTTAATAAATATAATTTTTCTCAAATAGCTCAGTATAAGCAATTATCCCTAATTACTGGTAGAGATGCTCTCATTTCTAATGAAGGGTACAGAAGGAGGATAGCTTATCTCCGGCACCAATTTAATTTAAAAGTTAATGGGAATAGTTTGGGCTCTGCCTGAAAGATTTTGATGAATCTCATCTGACTGCAGTTCCAGTAAGGAGTTGCTGTTGTCTTTCTCATCAGCTTTACTCTGTTCTTCCTGTGGAGGGTATTCTATCCCTCCTTATGGTCCACAAAACCAAGCAGCTTGGAGGGCTCCTGGGCATCTGTGATCCCCATCCTGCACAATGTTCTAGAAAACAGTGAGATTTGGCTTCTGTGGATTTTAAATGGTTGCTTCACATCAATCAAGATTTGGGAGAATGGCTGATTGGAGATGGTTGTGGCTCATTGGTATTCTAAGAAGCACCCAACACAAAGCCCAGTTAATGCTGAGTCAATGTTTATTGTGAGAAGAGGCCGGTGCAGGTTTTTAGGTATATTTGGTTTAGGGTCATTGGTTTCTTTTTTCTTTCTATGCATATGAAGAGGAGGCTGTAATACATGACTGGAATCAGTTGATGCTTAAACAAAATCAACGGTTGAAAACAATGATGCATAGAATTGTCTATTGTACCAACCTTCACCACCAAAGCCACCTCTGGTCACGATACAGGACTGTGAGAAGTTGAAGGGACCATCAGACTCTGCCAAAAGCCCCAAAGTGATTCATGATTAGCTTAGCTTCTTCCTCTGCGTAATATTCATTGTAACAGATTTGCCTTCCCATGAACAAAAGAAAAGTCATGTTGCAGTTTGTTCACAAATCAAGAGGGACTCCTTTTTAATTCTAACTATCCTCCTTAGTGAAGCTATTTACTTTTTGTATTTAATGTTGTTTTAAAAAGTGTGAAGAAAGGTGCAACATATTGATTATATAGGAGAGGCAGAATAACATAGCAAATAAGAACAAAATATCATAGATTCAAATATGGTTCTGCTGTGTGGCCCTGGGTGAATTAATTAGCTTTTCTGTGGTCCTTTTTTTTTTGTTTGTTTGATACTAGGATGGAAACCAGGGTCACTTAACCATTGAGCTACATCTCTAGTCCTTTTTATTTTTTTATTTTGAGACAGAGTCTTGCTAAGTTGCTTAGGCCCTCACTAAGTTGCTGAGGCTGGCTTTGTGCTTGCGATCCCCCTGTCTTGGCCTCCTGAGCCACCACTGGGATTATAGATGTGTACCACCATGCTGGGCCTGAACTCTTTATTTGAAAATGCAGAGTATAATACTACTACTTAACTTCAGGTGTTGTGGAGGCTTGAATGAATGTATATAAAGTGTTTAGATAGCACTTATGACATAATAAATGGTAATAGGCTGTATATGAAAAGAATCAATGCTGTAGAAAATATTGCCCTTGCCAAGAACTGCACCAATTTCATGAATGTGAGCATAGTGTTCCAGAAAATAATGCAGGAGAGGCACATTCCAACAACATGCAGAAAATAAAAATAAAACCTTAAAAATTATTGTGTTTATTATTCTAAAACCAGGAATACTGGTAGCATACTGAGTTGGAGAACAAACATTCCAGGGGAGTTGGAAGAGCCTGTGATTTAGAACAGTGATTTTCAACCATGGCTTATATTGGAATCACCTTGGGAAGCGTTCACCCATATTGGGGCCCCAGGAATCCATATTTTTTAGAAACTCCCTAGGTGATTCTAATTCAAAATGAAAATAGAAAGGCAACTTAGAAAATATAAGGGAGCGGGGTGGGAGTAGGGCAGACAGTTCTGCAGCTAGAGTCCTGGGAGTCCACTCAGCATCACTAAGCCAGGATCCAGAGTGATCCAGCCAAAGCAGATCTGCACATCCCTTTGTTACTGTCTCTGCTCTTAGTTCACATGAAAAGCTGTTTGTTTTCAGATCTCCTGTAAGCCTTTGCTCTGAAATCCAGTGGGAATAATTAGTTTCTATAAAGGAAGTTAAAGCCATAGGCAGCAATTCCTTAATCACAAAAATTTTGCTTTCAAGACCATTAACAAAGAGTGCCACTTTCTTATGATTGGAAAATCTGCCTATTTATCATCTCTCAATCTGTCTATCTATACTGATCCATGCATTCCAAATCTTTTAGCAGTAAATATTTCTATGTATTATAGAAACAAAACAAAACAAAAAGCTGATATTTAGTGCCACCACGCCCAGATTTTTTGCATCTGTTAAACCACTTTGGTAGGATGAAGCAGAAACAAAATAAGAAAAGGGTTTAATTTCGTAGAAAAAATAAATTAAAACTTTATAGAAATTTGAAAAGCTGAACCACATTTCAGTGTCTTGTTCATGAACCCGATGAGAAATTTAAAACAAGTTATCCCATTTCCTGGGATCAGGTCTTACTGGAAAGTGAGTTTTCCTGAAAACTTGATGAATACGAAATTACTGCATAAGGAGAAACTTTGGAAATGGCAGAGATAACTTGACATCAGGCACATTCATTCTCCATACATTAGAAAGGCCAGATCAGAATTAGGGGAGATTTGAAAATATGGATGTTGTATCTTTTGAAATTTGAATGCCCAGAATGAGCTATTCCATTCCTAGTACTCAGTGTTCCCTGCATTGGCTCATTTTTCCCCCCACGTCTCTAACCAATGAATCCATTATTATATTTTTAACAAGCTTTTTTGTTCCCTCTCCAACTCATGATGTAATTTGGATATATATATATATATATATATATATATATATATATATATATATATACATACATACATATATATGTATATATGTATATGTATATATATATACACATATATATGATATAATGAGTGTGTATATATACATATACACACACATTCAAAGAGAGAGAGAGAGAGATTTACATTGTTACTTTAAATTCATGTATGTTGAGTTATTCTGGGACTTTTTGCTTTGTAACATTGATTTATCTCTTTTTCATCAGCATCAAGTTTGGTAACCGCATTTCTAAAATATATCTTAGCAGCTGGCAAGACGACTTCCCTGCCTTCTTCTTTTTTAAAAATGTACTTAGCCATTTTACCTGTTTTAAACATTACTTTAAAAAATTCCTTAACGTTTTTTAAAAGGCTATTGGGATGTCTATTGAAACCACAACAAACCTATGCATTATTTTGGAAGGAAATAATATTTTAATTATCACATCTGCCATCAAAGAAGATGTTGCATCTCTTCAGTTGTTAGTTTCTCATACCTCACAGTACAGTGTAATTTGCTTATTGTTTAGGATAGTTCTGGCTTCTTGATGATTTTTGTTTGCTATCACAAATGTCTTATTCTCACTGCTTATTGTTGGCATAAATGATTTCTCTACTTATACAGCCATATGGCTTGCAAATAAGTGCAACTTTTTATTTCAACAAATGTACTTCTTATTTCTGTTTTGTGTCTTGCATTAGCTAACACTTTCAGAACACTCTGAATAATATTACAGCAGGCATGTTGATTTTTTTCTCAATTTTGTTGGAATTCCTCTAGTGTTTCCATTCGAAGTGTGATATTGTCTGTGGCTTAAGATAGACATTATTTATAGTATTATGTGAGAAGCCATCTGAGGTAGCCAGGCTCTCAGATCCCCCTGATTCTTGCCCCTTGGTAGTCACTCCTGTATGCGGTATCTTCTCATACTGAATAGTACTCCATTCCTAGTAGTCAGTGCTTTAGCCATAGAGATATTACAGACATCATGCTGTAGGACTTCTGGAGCTAGTTCATTAAAAACATTGTGGTTCTGCCTGGTGATTTTCCCCTTATTACTCACTCTAGGGAAGCTAGCTGCCATAATGTGAGAACACTCAAGCAACCTGTGATGGTAGGAACTGAGGCTTCCTGCCAATTGCCAGCTCTAAGGTTCTAGGTATGTGAGAAGCCTCCTTGGAAGCAGATACTCTGGCTCCACTCTATTCAGATGACCAAAGCCCTGACCAATAACTTGATTGCAACCTCATGAAAGACCCTGAGCCAGAATCATCTGGCTAAGCCACTCCGAAATTCCTCACCCACAAAAAATCCATAAGATGATAAATGCCTATTATTTTAAAGTACTAATTTTGACTAACTTGTTATGCAGCAATAGATAACTAACACACTTTCAAATTAGATTTCAAAGAATTTATTGAAACCATGGGTTTGGGTATATAGCTTAGTGGTCAAGTGCTTTCCTGCCATGCATGAGGCCCTGGGATCCCCTGCATATCTCTCTCTCTCTCTCTCTCTCTTGCTCACACACACACACACACACATACACACACACACACCAACAAAAATGAAAAATAAAAAAGAAAGAAAGAAATTAATTCATGGAAATCAGTAAGGTAACAATTACATAGAATACCTTTTCAAAATCAATAAGGTGATTCATTTTTTCTACTTCTTTGACTTGTCAGGGTGATGCTTTATTTTATTAGCTTTCCTATATTACTCCACCCTTGTCTTTCTAGATAAAATCTTCTTGAACAAACAGATTATTATTTTAATACACTGGTTTTATTTTCTAGTCATTTGTTTGGAATTTGGGATATGCAAATTAATGAGATTGGCTTATGTTTCTCTTTTTATTAAAGACTATCCTACTTTTATAAGATTATCTGGTGTTTTTAAAATCACATTTAGTTAGAATTTAAGGGAATTACCCACCCCTTGAAAGCTTAAGGGACCTAGACCATGAAATCCCCAGAGCCCAGAGACTTCAGGTTGTACTTTCTTTGATAACTTATCAAATCCCTTCACATTTATTGGTCTATCCAGGTTTTCTATTTGAATCAGTTTTTAAGGTTTATTAAGCCTTGACCTTAATAAGAAAGTGTTAACTAAATCATCAGATTATTAGCCTATATATTTGCATTTGGCACTACTTTTCTTATGGTTTTCAAAAATCTGGCTGAACTAAGAAATGAATATACAGAAGTTAAATCCATTAGTGGAATTAAATATGCAATGAAAGAGATCTCTATTTCTTGGCCTGTAGTAGGAACTTGTTTGGAGGAATGACTTGGTGACTTTTCTCGAGTAGAGATGGAGCCAATGTATAGAAGAAAGATTCAGAAGGAATTGAATCAGTGGGATCCAAGGAAAGCTAGGAAGCTAAATTAAGAAGGAAACATATTCGTCAATCTTGCTTGCAGTTCCCCCAATGAAATAAAATTATTGGCAATTGAAGTAACTTATGTGGAAACATTAGGCCACTAACAAGGGATTAATTGTATCATGGCCACTATATTTACTAGCATGGGGTACCAAAGTAAGATGGTAATTGAATGTATTCAGAGGGAAATATAAACTATTTTGATTGTCCAGTAGCTCCTCTCATCTACAAATAATATATTCCAAGACCTCTAGTAGATGCCTGAAACTTTAGCTAGTATTGAACTCTATATACACTGTTTTTTTTTTCTATACATACATACCTATGATAAAATTTAATTCATACATCAGGCACCATAAGAGATTAGTAACAATAATCAATAGTAGTATAGAACAATTTCAGATATATAGTGTAACAAAATTATATGAATATCCTCTCTCTCTCAAAATATTTTATTGTATTTACTCTTCTTATGATGATGTGAGATGATACAATGCCTAGGTGATGAGATGAAGGAAGGTAAAAGACATAGGCATTGTGAAGTAGGTGTAAAGGACTACATAAATGTTATGTGAACACAAGAACTGTGATAAAGTAACAGTCAATCTAATAACTGAGATGACTACTAAGTGACTAAAGAGTGAGTAGCATATACAATGTGGATACACTGGACGGAGGGATGATTCACATCTTGTGCAGGACAGAAAGTTACAGAGTAAGATTTTATCACACAACCAGAATGGCCTGTGATCTAAAATGTATGAATTGTTCATTTCTGGAATGAATTTTCCATTTAGTATTTTGGGACTATAGTTGATCAGGGGTAACTGAAACCACAGAAAGCAAAACCACAGATAATAGAGAACTACTATATTCCTTGATAGGAATCATGATGCTTGCCTGTCCTATCAGTATTCTATTCACAGCTCAATCTTGGCTACAACTTCTGTTGTGTTCAATTATTCTCACTTACTTCTTGGTTGACATGAAATAAAGGTTTCCCCTTGGCCTATGAAGCTTAGAGCTATTCACTTTCTGAATGGCTTGAACTGACTGAACTCTGTTGCTTGCTCAGCACTTGGCGTTATATTCAGAGAGAGATTTTTGACAGAGTCAGTATAATTTTTCTCCTTAGAATATCCTAAAAATTCTATCAAAGGAAAAGTTCAGTTCATATATGAGTTTTTCCCCACACTGTCGTAAGTTATCAGCACTTGGGGAAGGCTTTGCTCATCTTCGTTAGTTTCATGTCGTTGTGTTAAATTACATATGAACTTACACCTGGACTGTACATGCTAGAAACTCCTTAATCCTGTGGGATCTTCTCAATCATTTTCTGTGACAACCTCTTCCTTCACCAAAATAGAAAGGCCAGGACAGGTCATCACCTTCCCATTTGGCTTCAACTGACTAGCTAGCCATGGACACTGATTGATGCTTCTCTGTTCCCCTGTTCTACTGGCATTCCCAAACATTTTAACTGATGTATCCTGCTATTTTTCGCTCACAGCTGCAGTGGAAATATAACACTGTTCTTCCTCTTTGCTAAATGTTTTCCTAAGGCTGTAAGTAACGAGCATATTCTCTGTTCCAGAGGTCTAGCATCACAGACAAGCTGTAGTTTGACCTTTCCAGATCAATGCATGTTTAAAAGATCAGCAGTTAGGGGTCCTGCAGGTACCACATCAAATGCTAATTACATTCTTCAGCCCACTATCCCATAAGAACTTTAAATGCTGATATGTGGCATAAACACATTCCTCTAAAGATTTGCTGAAGGATTCAGGAACTGTTTCTTCATTGCCCCTACCAGCTTGATTAATATGTGTTACGTTTGGATGTGAAGTGTTCCCCAAAAGCTCATGCGTGAGACAATGCAAGAAAGTTCAGGGGAGAAATGATTAGGTCATCAAAGCCTTAACCTAATCAGTGAATTGATCCCCTGATGGGATTAACTGAGTGGTAACTG
>PVHX01026725.1:0-20448 GCA_004024805.1 Geosciurus inauris
TTACTAAAAAAAAAAAAAAAAAAAAAAAAAAGAGCTCATGGCTGCATTCCTTGGTGCTCAAGGTGAGGCTGAACATCATGGTGGAAGAGTGTGGCAGAGGAAAACAGCTCACATGATGATCAATAAGCAGAGGCTCCACTCTCCAGATACAAAATACATAGCCTACCCCACCAATGAACCACTTCCTTCAGCCATACCCCTCTGCCACCAGCTACCAGCCAGTTAATCTCATCAGGGATTAATTCACCGATTAGGTTAAGGATATAACCCAATCATTTCTCCTCTGAACCTTTTTACATTGTCTCACAAAAGCTTTTGGGACACCTCACATCCAAACCATAACAGTTCAATAAGTTCACAGGGGGTCATTTTTATTAGCACAATTTATCAGTTAATGCCTTCTGGTTGTGCTAGGCAGATGGTGGTTGTTTACTTGTACAAACAATGTGTACAGTCATTCCACTTCAGCACTTAAATTCAAAATAGAGTAACTCATGGCAAACTTCTGATTTATAAAATAGAATAACTCAGGTTAGGCATAGTCTGAGAACTATAGTAACACAGAGCAGGGCATAGCCTGCTCTTCACACAATCTCACTAAGTTGCTGAGGCTGGCCTTGAACTTGTGATCTTCCTATCTCAGCTTCCAGAGTCACTGGGATTACAGGTGCATCCCACTGCTTCTGGCTAATGTGAATACACTTAACATTACCAAACCCTGCACTTAAAAGTGGTAAAGATAGTGACATTTTTCACGTTCTTACCCACCCCCTCTCCTTCTCTTTTTCTTTTTGGTACTGGGGATTGAACCCAGAGGCATTTTACCACTGAGGCATATCCCCAGCCTTCTTTATTTTTTATTTTGAGACAGGGTCTCATTAAGTTGCTTAGGGCCTCACTTGGCCTTGAACATGCAAGCTGCTGAGATTATAGGAGTGTGCCACTACGCCTGGCAAGAAGATAAATTACATTTTTACTATAATTCTTTTTTTTTTTTTAAAGGCATTTAGTGGAAGGGATCCTCATGCCCTTGTCCTCAATCTGGCTAGTGGACCTCTCCCCTCAAGGGCAATGATTGCTCTTGTTTTTTTGTATGGATCTTTTCACATTTTAAAAGCATACAATGAAAATACATTACCCATTTCTTTTTGCACAGAGTAGCAAACTATCCAACAATCTGTATCTATTTTCTTGTTTTGGGTACTGAGGATTGAACCTAGGGGCACTTTACCACTGAGCTACATCCCCAGACCTTTTTCTTTTTTATTTTGAGACAGAATCTCACTAAGTTGCTGAGGGTCTCCCTTAGCTGCTGAGGCTGGCCTCTGATTTGTGATCTCCGTACCTCAGCCTCCCCAGTGCCTGGAACTATAGATATGCACTCCTTTGAACTACCATAATTTCTCTCTCTCTCTCTCTCTCTCTTTTTCAGTACTAGGCATTGAACTCAGGGGTGCTCAACCACTGAATCACATCCCAGCCTTATTTTTGTGTTTTGTGTAGAGACCGGGTCTCACTGAGTTGCTTAGCACCTCACCGTTGCTGAGGCTGGCTTGGAACTCAGGATTCTCCTGTCTCAGCCTCCCTAAGTGCTGGGATTACAGGCTTGAGCTAATCCGGGTGGTTTTATCACCAGAAGAGGGACATTGACTCAGGACAAGTGGGGCATAAGTGAGAAAAAAGAATTTCAGCATACAGACAGAGACACAAATTTATTTAGGAAAGCAGACACATAAGGGAAAATGCATGTTATCTCCAGAGAGAGAGACAGCAACCCCTTGGTATGGGGGCCAATATTTATAGAGGTATAGTAGTTAGGTGCTGGACTAGAAGTGAAGCCAGGGTGAAGTAACACAATTTCAGCTTGCACTTTGCCCTTATGTTAGTTTTTGCAGGCAAGGGCATGGGCAAAGGTCAAAGGGCTGGTTTGCTCAGGAATGCTTCATTTGCACCCCCCCCCCCCCCCGCAGGAATGGGGATTGAACATGCTTGGCAAGTGCTCTTGCACAGATGCACAACATTCCTAGGCCCTTATTTTGTATTTCACAGGTCTGTGGGTATTCCCTGCATTCCAACGGCTCATGGATGCTTCTTTTGAGACTCAGTCTTTCTTTTTCTATATCCCAGATTTTTATCCCGTTTTGGCTCTAGAATCTGCCCTCCTTACAACTCTGTGATGTTGTTGCCTCAGTGGACTTTCCTCTCCGTCCTGGAAAGTTGGGGAGGAAAAGATTTGATCATGTTTACTTTACTATTATTATTTTTTTATATTCAAGATTTTTATTAGTAGGTAAAGACTTTTAAAAATTTTTTATAATACATTTACATATTCACACAATAATGCAGTATCACTTGATCGATTTCATTCCCCAGTCCCTCTCATTTCCCATCCCTCTGTCCCCCTGTTCCTCTTCTTCTATTCTACTTACCTCCCTTCTATTTTTAAAAAATTTGTTCTTATTAGTTATACACGGCAGTAGAATGCATTTTGACAATGTACACAAATGGAGCACAACTCCTCATTCCTCTGGCTGTACATGGTGCAGTCACTCCAGTAGTGTAATCATACATGTATGTAGGGTAATAATGTCCATCTCATTCTACCGTCCTTCCCATCCCATCCCTCTGTACAGCCAGAGGAATGAGAAGTTGTGCTCCATTTGTGTACAAATGGAGTCCTTCCCACTCCCCTCTACATAACCCAAAGTTCTTTCATTCTTTCCTACCTCACCGCCTCCACCCCATGGCCCCACTATGGATCAGTATCTGCTTATCAAAAACATTCGGCCGTTGGTTCTTTTGGGATGCCTTATTTCACTTAAGCATGATATTCTCTAGTTCCATCCATTTACCTGCAAGTGGCATAATTTCATTCTTCTGTAAGGCCAAATAATATTCCATTGTGTATATGTACTACATTTTCTTTATTCACTCATCTGTTGAAGGGCATCTAGGCAGGTTCCATAGTTTATCTATTGTGAATTGAGCTGCTATAAACATTGATGTGGCTGCATCACTATAGTATGCTAATTTTAAGTCCTTTGAGTATAGAACGAGGAGTGGGATAGCTGGGTCAAATGATGGCACCATTCCAAGTTTTCTGAGGGATCTTCATACTGCTTTCCATAGTGGTTGCATCAATTTGCAGTCCCACCAGCAATGTATGAGTGTGCTTTTTCTCCCACATCCTCGCCAGGATTACATTTACTTTAATTCAGTATTAAACAATAGAATTTTGTTTAGCAGAAGTGAGCCAGGCATGGTGGCAAACGCCTGTAATCTCAGTGAATCTGGTGGCTGAGGAAGGAGGATCACAAGTTTCAGGCCAGCCTGGACAACTTAATGAGACCTTGTTGGGGGAAAAAAAGGCTGGAGTTCAAGCCCTTTAATCCCCAATATAGCGAGGAAAAATAAAACAACCCCCAAACAAAAATCATTTAGCAGAAGTGTGTTGTGTTTGAGTCCTGGCTCTGCTAATAATTTAATGGTCACAACCTTGGGAAAGTTAATGCTTTTGTTTCTCACTCATAAAACAGAAACAATACTACTAATTTCACGGGGCCATTGTGAGAACTAAATGAGTTGGTACACAAAGTAAACACTCAGAAAGTGTATGCTGCTTCCATTTGCCAGGCAATGGGCCAGGTCTGTGAGGCTCTTGGTACTCAAAGTATGACGCATGGCCCAGAGTCATGAGACTGAGAAATTGTTAGAAATGCAGAATCCAGGGCTGGGGCTGTAGCTCAGTGGTAGAGTGCTTGCCTCTTACACATGAGGCACTGGGTTCGATTCTCAGCACCACATAAAAAATAAATTAATAAACAAAGATATTAAAAAAAGATATTAAAAAAAAGAAATGCAGAATCCACCTCCCAGACCCCCCATCAGAATCTGCATTTTAACAAGGTACCCAGGTGATTTGTGAGTGTGACAGTCCTAGAAGCCCTGCTCTGCAGCAGTGTTTTTCGTCACCCTTCTCCACAAGGGTGACTTTGTATGAGGCCCAATTGTGACTTTGTATGAGGTTGAGGTGGAGTGGGGTCAGGCAACCCCCTTTACCAGCTCATAAATGCTCCCTCTTGGGGAGCACTAAGAGGCAGCATCAGTACTTTTCTTGTGATACTGGGGATAGAACCCAGGGGTACTCTACCACTGAGCTAAACCCCCAGCCTTTTTGTTTTATTTTGGGACAGGGTCTAGCCAAGTTGCCCAGGCTGCTCTTGAATTTGTGATCCTCCTGCTTTAGCCTCCAGAGTAGCTGGGCATTCAGCTAGCTTCAGCACTTTTTTAAAAAATTATTTTTAGTTACAGATGGACACATACTTTTATTCATTCATTCATTCATTTATTTATACATGGTGCTGAGGATCTAACCCAGTGCCTCATGTGTGTTAGGCATGTGCTCTACCACTGAACTACAGCCCCAGCCCCCTAGCTTCAGCACTTTTGATCTTTTGATACGACTGGGAGGACACTATTTTGGCTGGAGTACCCAGAATCTCATCGTTTGCTAAGTTCTATCACTGCCCAACTTGGTATTTTAAGAAATGAAGCTTTAGCGAATCAGAACGGGCGGCCAGAGACAACAGTGCCACCTCGTGGTAAGAGCGTGGCATTACCACCCTGGAACGCAGTTAAAAGTAATAATAGCCGCTGTAACGACAAGACGGTAATAACAAAATGTTATATGTCAGAGGCCATGCCTCGCCCTCTTCATAGATTTATTTAAGACTCAAAACAAGAGTGTTACCTAGTTACTAGTTATCCCCCTACAGGGCGGGGAAATGGATATTGAGAGAGAAGCTGTTTGCTTACAGTCACTGAGTAGGCAAGACTGGAGCTGAGACCAAACTCAGGGCAGCCCAGCTCCAGAATCCACGGTTCTAAGGATTTTGACGTATTTTCTCTGTTGCAAGAGAAGGACCTCTTTTTGGTGTACAGCCCCAAATTTGAGACTTTTAAATTTTTTGTTTGTTTTTTGCAATACTGGGGACTAAAACCAGGGGCACTTTACCACTGATCTATATCCCCAGACCTTTTTGTTTTTAATTTTGGGATAGAATCTTGCTAAATTGTTGAGGCTGACCTTGAAATTGTGATCTGCCTGCCTCAGGCTCCCGAGTTGTTGGGATTATAGGCATGAGTCCCCATGCCCAGTTTAGATTTTTAAAAAGGATTTACATCATTTTATTTACTGGAGCCAGACAATGCACCCTGGCAGAGGATCAGAGAGCTGGGTTCTGGTATTTGTATCTCTCTCTCCTCCCAGCGAATCCCAAACAGTTATTTATGTAATTATTTCTGAGTTTGTAGGTGAGGGGGCTAAATGATTGTGACTGGTTTACCCTATAGCATCTTTGTATTGATCCAGGGAAGCCCTTGGAAAGCATAAAATTGAATTTAAAATTGTATATCAGTGAGGAATGTGAAATGGTACTTGATATTCTTAGGGAACAAAAGGCTAAAAGATGAGATTTTCCCTGAGACCTTGTTTTAGTCAGCTATTTCATTGCTGTAACCAAAAGACCTGACAAGATCAATTTTATTTTTTTGATACTGAAGATTTAACCCAGAGGTGCTTTTTCACTGTGCTACATCCCCAACCCTTTTTATTTTTTATTTTGAGACAGGGTTTTGCTAAGTTGCTTAGGGCCTCACTGAGTTGCTGAAGCTGGCCTCGAACATGCACTACTCATGCCTCAGTCTCCTGAGTCACTGGGATAACAGGCATGTGCCACCATGCCTGCAAGAACAATTTTAGAGGAAGAAAAATTTATTTGGTGCTTACAGTTTCAGAGGTCTCAGTCCATAGATGGCTGACTCTACTGCTCTGGGTTTGAGTGAGGCAGAACATCATGATGGAAGGGCATAGTAGAGGAAAGCAACTCAGGACATGGCAGTTAAGAAGGAGGTAGAGAGCTGGGTGCAGTGGCGCATGCCTATAATCCCAACCTTTCCAGAGGCTGAGGCAGGAGAATTTTGAGTTCAAAGCCAGCCTCAGCAATGGCGAGGTGCTAGGCAACTCAGTGAGACTCTATCTCTAAATAAAATACAAAATAGGGCTGGGGATGTGGCTCAGTGGTCGAGTGCCCCTGAGTTCAGTCTTTGGTACCAAAGGGGGAAAAAAAAAGAGGGAGCTCTGCTCACCAAGGACAAAGTATAAACCCCAAAGGCATGCTCCCAGTGACCTTTCTCTTCTGACCATACCCTACTTGCCTTCAGTTACCACCCAGGTAATTCCTATCAGTGGATTAATTCACTGATTTGGGTTATAACTCTCCTCTAATCATTTAACTCTAAGCCTACCTGCATTGTCTTACACATGAGCTTTTGGGGACACCTCATATCTAAGCCATAACAGACCTCTAACCAAGTGCATTGGTCAGAGCAGATGGTGATTATAGTGGGTTAACAATAAGCCACAAACTCCAGCAGTTCAGAAGAACAGTGTCTTTCTCCCTCAGTGCTGTGTGTCCGCTGTGGGTCAGCTTGTCTTAGACTCTCAGGGCCCCAGAGGATAGAGGCTCCATCTCAACACATGCACCCATGACCCTGCAGGCAGTAACAAGCCTGGGCACCATAGACTGGCCTTCAGCTTATGCCTCGAAGCCACAGCTGTCATTTTCACTCATACTGCGCGGCCCAAAGCAGGTTATGAGGCGGTGCATGAGCTCAGGAGGGTGAAGAGGTGCAGCCTCATTTGCTCCAAAAGACAGCTGAGCATTTGAGACAATGTTTTCCTTCCTTCCTTTTCTTCTGCTTTCCTCCACGCCTAGTTCACTGAGTTCCTACCATGTACGGATTCTCTGCCTTCCCTGGGTTTATAGGATAAGACAAAACTCTAGTCCTCCAGGCACGGTGACCTCATGGTGAAGTCAGCAAGGCGGGCAGAGACCAGCACGGGGTGATATGTGAACACAGAGATGGAACACCTCACCCACTTGAGGAACAATTAGGGAAGGCTGCCTGATGGAGGAGATAGCAAGGTCCCCAAGGACAGTCGGGATCAGGCCTGGTGAAATTAAGGGGCGAAAGTATTTTCAGCAGAAAGGGAAGAGGACATAAAGGTACACGGAGAAAGCTGGGTGCGGTGGCGCAAGCCTGTCATCCCAGCACTTAGGGAGGCTGAGACAGGAGAATCGCGAGTTCAAAGCCAGCCTCAGCAACGGCGAGGCGCTAAGCAACTCAGTGAGACCCTGTCTCTAAATAAAACAAAAAATAGAGCTGGGGCTGTGGCTCAGTGGTCAAGTGCTCCTGAGTTCAATCTCCAGTACCAAAAAAAAAAAAGGTACACGGAGAGCTCTTGGGCCAATAGTAAGGAGTGCCACAGGTCTGGGCAGTCCTGGGTGGAGGGGCTGGTGAGGAGGATGGCGGGAGCTGGGGCCAGATCCCATAAGGTCTGGTGGGCCATTTGGAGTTTGCACTTTAGCTTCAGGGCCATGAGGACCAAAGAAAGGTTTTAAGCAGGTCAGTGACATGGTGAAGCCTTCTGTCTGTAGGATGGACTGCAGGGGGAAAAATTGAGAACAGAAAGGCAGGATGCTCTTGTAATAACCAGAGGGAGAAGGTGGAGTGGCTGGGGAGACCAGATGGACAGGTCTGGGGTTTTAATGGAAAGTGGGGTAACACTGGGCCTTGAAGAATATCTGTTTTGGCCAGGCAACACGGTTAGCTGTAACCTCAGCTACTTGGGAGGCTGTGGGCTGGGGATCGAAAGTTCAAGGCTAGCCTGAGCAGCTTAGTGAGATCTTGTCTCAAAATAAAAATTAAAAAAAAGTGAGGCACTGGTGTGCCTCAGTGGTAGAGCACTTGCCTAGCTGGCGCAAGGCCCTGGGT
Source organism: Geosciurus inauris (assembly GCA_004024805.1). Classification (NCBI taxonomy): domain Eukaryota; kingdom Metazoa; phylum Chordata; class Mammalia; order Rodentia; family Sciuridae; genus Geosciurus; species Geosciurus inauris. Next base: position 7,837 of record PVHX01026725.1, read on the forward strand.
TTGAGCCTCAGCACTCGGGGTAGGGTGGAGGAGCTTGAGTTTCTAATTGCAGGGAAGGAGTGAGGTGTATTTATTCATCCAAGGCTCTTACTAATGTCTCTCATAGGCTTGATCTGGCTGCTTGGGATGCACAATTGGAAACGATGCTTTCCTGCCCTTGTGAAGCTTATATCCCTATGGGATTATGGGCAATAAATAAATATAAAGAAGTACATTATATAGGACACTAAAAAGTAAATGCTGTGGGGGTAAAAGGCAGGAAATGATCAGGAGGGTCTGGAAGAGAGACCAATATTTAATCAATTAATTAGTTTATTTTTGTGGTACTAGGGTTTGACCCAGGGTTACTGTGCCACTAAACTACCTCACTAGCATTTGTTTTTCCAGTTTTTATTGGTGTATTATAGTTGTACATAAAGGTGGGATTTGTTGCTACATATTTGTACATGCACACATTATAATAATATAATTTGGCCAATATTATTCCCCAGTCGATCCCCTTTCCCTCCCGTCTTCCCTCCCCCTTTCCCTTTCCTCTATAGATCTCCCTTGATTTTCATAGATTCCCTCTCACCCTTTCTTTCCTTTTTTCTTTTTCCTTTTTTTTTTAAGCCACTCGGCAAGGCTTTATTGAAATGCGTGCCCTCGGACCAAATCCCCCGTCCATCAGAGCAGGTCGGGAGAAATGGCTTCCTTTTTTCTCCTCTAGCTTCTACACACAAGCAAAAACATTGCCCTTGACCTTATGAATCTGGCTTAACATGATGTCTCAAGTTCCATCCATTTTCCTGCAAATGACATAAATTCATTTTTCTTTATGGCTAAATAAAACTCCATTGTGTATAAATACCACATTTTCTTTATCCATTTTTCCTTTGATGGACACCTAGGATGGTTTCACAGTTTGGCTATTGCATCACCAGCCTTTTTAATTTTTTATTCTGAGACACATTCTTGCTAAATTGCCCAGGCTGTCCTCAAACTTGCAATCCTCCAGCCTCAGCCTCCCCAGTGGCTGGGATTACAGGCATGGGCCACCATGCCTGGGGAGGGCTCAATATTTTAAATAGAGTGATTATAAAATTTCTCACTGGCATTTAAGGACTGGCTTGAAGGAGTTGAGGAGCAATGAAGAGGCAGATTGTGTGTCCTTGAGGCTAGGTTGAGGGGTGCACCCCAGTTCTTAGGAGAGACACTTTCTTGTGGGCAGCCTTGCTGGAAATCTATCATACACTTACACTTTGATCTCATTTGCCAGGACTTAGGTACATGGCCATCTCTGACTGCAGGGAAGGCTGGGAGATGCAGAAAGTAGGGACGGATGTTGAGGTAGGTGTCTGCTTCCCTTCTACCCACTGTGGTGTTACCCAGAAGGTAGCAGTTATGCTGGGTCTTTACCAACACACAGGCTCACCTCAATCAGTGGAAATAATGAAGGGCATTCTAGAGGGAGGAAATAGAATACAAAGGCAAAGAGGGTGAAAGAGAACATTTGCGACAATATAAGATTCATGGAATGACTGGAAAGAAGGGTGGGTACGTGTGTAGAAGAGTCAAGAGATGCAGAGATCACAAACTCAAATGCTTTCAGAGTTCAGGCAGATGACCTAACTGGATGAAGCCAATTGAGGCAATAAGGAATAGTGGGGTCTGTGGCATTTTGGTGTACTCAGTTCCTATCTGAAAGGGCAGGTCTGATTTTAATTTAAGTCATGTAAGAACCCAGATGGGACGGAGAATTTCAAGAGTGGAATAAAGAAAGTCCCCTTCTTGGCTGCTCTGCCCAAAAAAGCAGATAGGCAACTTCTCAGCAAGGTGGGTGAAAAAAAAAGTGGAGACTTCTCTGGGATTTCATACTGGACATTCAAAGCAGGTTGGAGACTCAGAAGGTTGTATATAATAAGGAAGAAATCCCCAGTGCCACTGCTGCTGCTGCAGCTGAAGTCACCAGCCAGAGTGGTCCCTCCTCGAGTAAAGCAGAGGGATAAGGGAATTAAAAGAAACTGCATTTTTAGGAGGCCTGAAGTGTATCTAGGTATAGAGAGTTTAGAGATCAAAGACACTGCCCTACTAAACTGAAAGGCATTTGGCACAATATCCTTATTCAGGAAAGAAACCATGTCTCTCCTGTCTGAATGTGGAGGACAGAGAAAGGAACCATTTTGCAGCCATGGTGCAGGGGCTGACCACTGGGCTAGCAGATTCCTGGCAAACCCAAGTTTAGCCCACAATATAGTCCTGGCTAATCCATACCGTATGACAGAGTGTGCCTAAGTGACCAGGAGAAAATCTAACATGGAGAGGGGTTTACACAGGAGACAACTGGTCATGGAAACTCACCCAGCTCTCCCCCTATACCTTTAAACTGGCTGCTTGCAGGACCAGCTTGGAGAGATGCACCTGGCTGGGAATTTGAAAGGGTGAGGGTGGAGAGAGATTGAATTTGGAGACTGAACCTGAGACCAGGAAATGTGGGGTCTGTAAGTGATGGAGTGGACTAAACATCAGCTCTTCCACCACATGAGTGGGACCCAGGGGAGATCCCTGGGGTGCAGTCTTTTAGCATAGACCAGCAATTGCTGGGTCCTAGAGTTGCACTGATTTAAAATCTCCAGACCAACTGGCATTCAAAAAAGAACCTGGAGCCTACCATGCCTAAACCCTGCATCTAGGAGTTCCACCTACAGAATCACCTCTCTCACTTCAGCAACCTCACACTGAAGGTGGAGCAAGCATCACACTCCAGACCACCCCACATAACACTACTGAGAAGGGAAGCTGAGAATCTGTTGAACTCCAATGGAAATAAGTCTTTAGCTTTTCATTGAGATATCCACTGTAGGAGCACTCTCCATACCTTCAACCCCTCCCTTCCATCTTTCCCCATTCTATGCTAATGGACTGTGTGCTTCACAGAGAGCACCCCTTTGTTTGTAACTTTGGACCTGATTGATCCAGGAGTGCATACAAACTTCTGTACTTTCTGGAATAAATGGTGTTTCTGCATCTCGCTCTGGCAGAGCAGTCTTTTACCTACACCCTGGGGTCTGGGGAAGTGACCCCTCAGACCGCCATCATCCTGGGAGGCCCCAGTTTGTCTTCTTCCCTGGAGACCCCTTTTCTTCATCTCTCAGGACCCCAACTCATCAAGTGGACCCATGCAGCATGACCCTTAAAGCAATAATCCACCCCCTTTTTCTGTTTAATTGTGAACTTAATGGTTCATGAACATTTATATATATTCATATTTATTTGTTTCTTATTTCTAGCATTTTTGAAGCCAGTTGTTTTTCATGGATCAGATTTTGAGGACTAGGATGTTTGATTACTATATTTCAGGTTTTTTGTATTCATTTATTTTAATTTTAAAATTTACTTAATTTAATTTTTAAACTTTTACTCTTATCTTCCTATATAAATATATACATATATGTGTGTGTGTGTATATATATATATATATATATATATATATATATATATATATATAACTTATTGTTTCCTTTGATTCTCTCTTTTCTTCTACGAATAGCCAATCTCCATTGTTCTCTTTCATTCTTGTTTTTTTACTTCTATCTTCTCTCCTCCTCCCTCATAATCATCATATTCTACATCACTTCTCTACTCTCCCTGTCTACCATTCAAAATTTTAAACCCTATTGCAAACTTACCATTTTTATTGTAGGCAATAACTGATCATATAATTTCTGTTTATTGTGACAATTAACATTTTAGACATCATAGCAAGTTTAATGCTGTATATTGTTTGCATCGGTTGTTATAATTTATCTCTTCTAAAATGGCGAGGTACTGGAAAACTTCAGGGACACTATAAATCCACAGGGTAGAGTCTCTACTGCCTCAAATCCATACTATTAGATGGGTAGACACACAAGCAACATGAAAAATCAAGAGAACAAATCGTCCCAAACTGAGATACTTCAACAACAGAATCTATTGACATCACAGTGGAAGGAATGTCAGAAAAGGAATTTAGAATGTACACAGTTAAATTGATCTGTGAGGTAAAGGATGATGTAAGGAGTGAAATCAGAGAGAAACTGCAGGAAGTGAAAGATCGTTTCAATAAAGAGAGATTCTGAAAAAAAAGCAGAAATCCTCAAAATGAAGGAATCAATAAACCAAATTAAAAATTCCATGGAAAGCATCACTGATTGACTAGCTCACTTGGAAGACAGTTTCAGGCAATGAAGATAAAATATATAATCTTGGAAATAAAGCTGACCGTAGAGAAAAGATGTTAGGAGATCATGAGTAACCTGAAATTACCAAATTTAAGATTCATTGGGATAGATGAAGGCTTGGAGCTACAAACTGAAGGAACGAACAATCTTTTCAATGAAATAATATCAGAAAATTTCCCAAACTTAGAAAGTAAAATGGAAAATCAAATACAGGAGGCTTACAGGACCCCAAATATACAGAATTACAACAGATCCACACCAAGGCACATTATTATGAAAATGCCTAACATAAAGAATAAGGATAGAATTTTAAAGGCTGTCAGAGAAAAATGAGAGATGACATTTACAAGGAAATCAATACAGATCTCAGCTGATTTCTCAACCCAGACCCTCAAAGATAGGAGGTCTTGAAATAATATATACCAAGCTCTGAAGCAAAATGGATGTCATCCAAGAATATTATACACAGCAAAAAAACTTCAGAATTGATGACAAAATAAAAACCTTCTATAATACACAAAAGTTAAAAGAATTCACAACTAGAAAGCCTTCATTATAAAACAGCTCAGTTAGATATTTCATGAAGAAAAAATGAAAAATAAAAGTGAAAACCAGCAAAGGGAGGAAATACACTAGAAGAATACTCAATCAAAGGAGAAACTAACTCAAATTAGAAACCACAAATAAATCAAAATAACAGGAAATAAAAATCATATCTCAATAATAACATTGAATATAAATGGCCTAAACTCATTAATCAAAAGACATAGACTGGCAGAATGGATTAATAAACAAGACCCAACAGTATGCTATCTTCAAGAAACTCACCTCATAGGCAAAGACATTCATAGACTGAAGGTAAAATAATGTGAAACAAACCATATCATTCCCATAGTATTATGGTTTGGATGTGAAGTATTCCCCAAAAGCTCATGTGTGAGACAATGAAAGAAGGTTTAGAGGAGACATGATTGGGTTATGAGAGTCTTAACCCAATCAGTGAATTAATACTCTGACAGGATTAACTGAGTGGTAACTGAAGGTGTGTAGATTGTGACTGGAGGAGGTGGGTCCTTGGGGGTATGCCTTTGTTGTATATATTTTATATCTGGTGAGTGAAGTCTCTCTCTGCTGCCTACTCATCAAGTGAGCTGCTTCCCTCTGCCACCCTTTTCTGCCATGAAGTTTTGCTTCAGCTGGACCCCCAGGGAATGGAGCTGGCTATCTATGGACTGAGACCTCTAAAACTGTGAGCCCCTGAATAAACTTTTCCTCTACAATTGTTCTGGTCAGGTTCTTTAGTCACAGCAGCAAAAAAGCTGACAAAAACACATGGATCTCTTGGGGCTGGGATTGTGGCTCAGTGGTAGAGCGCTTGCCTCGCATGCGTGAGGCACTGGGTTCGATCCTCAGCACCACATAAAAAAAATAAATAAAATAAAGATATTGTGTCCATCTACAACTAAAAAAATATTAAAAAAAAAAAAAACACACAAAAAAAAACACATGGATCTCATAAAGAGATCCAAACAGGGGCTTCTATTCTTATATCAGATAAAGTGGACTTCAAGCCAAAGTTAACCAGAAAGGACAAAGAAGGACATTTCATACTGCTTAAGGGTATTATATAACAACAAAATATAACAATTGTAAACATTTATGCCTCAAACAATGGAGCATCTATGTACATCAACCAAATTCTTCTCACATTCAAGAATCAAACAGACCACAGCACAATAATACTGGGTGACTTTAACGTACCTCTCTCACCTCTTTGGAGGATAGATCCTCCAAACAAAAACTAAATAAAGAATCTATAGAACTAAAATACAATTAATAATTTAGACTTACCAGACATATATAGAATATTCCATCCATCAATGACTGAATACACTTTCTTCTCAGCAGCACATGGATCCTTCTCTAAAATAGCCCATATCTTAGGCCACAAAGCAACACTTAGCAAAGACAAAACATAGAGATGATACCTTGCATTCTATCAGGTTATAATGGAATGAAATCAGAAATTAACAATAAAATAAGAAATAGAAGCTACTCTAACACCTGGAGACTGAATAATATGCTATTGAATGACCAATGGATAGCAGAAGAAATCAGGCATGAAATAAAAAAAAATACTTAGAGGTAAATGAGAACACTGATGAAATATATCAAAATATCTGGGACACTATGCAGGCAGTGTTAAGAGGCAGTTCAGTGCATTGACCTCATTCATTAAAAGAATAAAAAGTCACCAAATGAATAACCTAGCATTACATTTCAATGTTCTAGAAAAAGAAGAATAGATCAACACCAAAACCAGAAGAAGACAGGAAATAATTGAAATAAATGTAACTGAAACAAACAAACAAAGCAATTTAGAAAAGTTAATGGAACAAATTTGGTTCTTTGAAAAAAATAAATAAAATTTATAAATCAATTTTTATTTATAAATACATAAAATTATTAGCCATGCTAATGAAGAGACAGAAAAACTCAAATTACTAAAATTTGTGATGAAAAAGGTAATATCACAACAGACACTACTGAAATGCAGAGTATATACAAACTATTTTGAAAATTTATACTCTAATAATATAGGAAATCTTGAAGGCATCAATAAATTTCTAGAGACATATGTCCTACCCAAATTGAATCAGGAGGACATAGAAAATTTAAACAGATCAATTTCAAGTAATATAATTGAAGATGCCATCAAAAGCCTACTAACAAAGAAAAGCCCAGGACCAGACAAATTCTCAGCCAAGTTCCACCAGACCTTCAAGGAAGAACTAATACCAATCCTCCTCAAATTATTCCATGAAATAGAAAAGGAAGAGAACCCTTACAAACTCATTCTATGGAGTCAGCATCACAATGATACTAATGAGACAAAGACACATCAAGGAAGAAAACTTCAGACCAATATCCCTGATGGACATAGACGAAAAAATTCTTAATAAAACACTTGCAAATTGCATGCAAAAACACATTAAAAAGATAATCAACTGGGCTTCATCCCAGGGATGCAAGGTTGGTTCAACATATGGAAATCAATAAATGTAATTTGCCACATCAATAGACTTAAAGACAAGAATCACATGATTGTCTCCATAGATGCAAAAAAGCATTTGACAAAATATAGCACCCCTTCATATTCAAAACACTAGAAAAACTGAGAATAGTAGAAACATACCTCAACATTGTAAAAGTGTATATGCTAAACCAAAGGCCAATAACATTCTGAATGGAGAAAAATTGAAAGCATTCCCTGTAAAAAGATAGAACAAGACAAGATGCCCTCTTTTACCACTTCTATTCAACATTGTCCTTGAAACTCTAGCCAGAGCAATTAAACAGAAGAAAGAAATTAAAGGAATATGAATAGGAAAAGAAGATCTTAAACTATCCCTATTTCCTGACAACATGATTCTATACTTAGAAGACACCCTCCTCCTCCCAAAAAAACTCCACTAGAAAACTTCTAGAACTCATAAATAAATTCAGCAAAGTCATAGGACATAAAATTAGCACCCAGAAATCAATTGCATTTCTATATTTCGGTGATGAACTGAGAGAGAAATTAGGAATATTATCCCATTCATAATAGTCTCAAACCATAATATATTTGGGAATCAGCCTAACAAAAGAGGTGAAAGACCTCTACAACAAAAATTACAGAACACTAGAGAAAGAAATTGAAGAAGACCTTAGAATTGGAACAATTAGAACATCTCTCATGTTCTTTGATAGGCAGAATTAATATTGTCAAAATGGCCATACTACCAAAAGCACTATACAGATTTAAAGAAATTTCTATTAAAATTCTAATGATGTTGTTCATAGAAATAGAAAAAGCAGTCACAAAATTCATTTGGAAAAATAAGAGACCCAGAATATCCTTAGTGAGAAAAGTGAAGCATCACAATACCAAACCTTAAATTATACTACAGAGCTCTAGCAACAGAAATGATAGCATGGTATTGGCACAAAAACATACTTGGAGAACAATGGAACAGAATAAAAGACACAGAGACAAACCCACACAAATACAGTTATCTCATACTAGACAAAGCAGCATGAGCATACATTGGAGAAAAGATAGCCTCTTCAACAAATGGTGCTGGGAAAACTGGAAATCCATATGTAGTAGAATGAAATTGAACCCCTATCACCCTGCACAAAACTCAACTTAAAGTGGATCAAGGACCTAGGAATTAGACAACAGACCCTGCAGCTACTAGAAGAAAATGTAGGCCCTACTCCCCATCATGTTGGCTTAAGAACTGAATTCCTCAAATGACTCCTAAAGCACAAGAAATAAAACGAAGAATCAATAAATGAGATGGTATCAAACTAAAAAGCTTCTTCACAGCAAAGGAAACAATCAAGAACAGGAAGAGAGAGCCTACAGACTGGGATAAAATCTTGGCCACATTCACCCCAGGTAGAGCATTAATCTCCAGGATATATAAGGAATTCAAACAACTTAACACCAAAAATAAATAATCCAATCAATAAATGGGCAAAGGAACTGAACAGGCACTTCACAGAAGAAGTATGATTGGTCAACAAATATATGAAACAATGCTCAGCATTCTAGTGATTAGAGAAATGCAAATTAAAACTACACTGATTTTCCATCTCACTCCATTCAGAATGGCAATTAGAAAGAATACAAGTAACAATAAGTGCTGGCAAGAATGTGGGGAGAAAGATACATTCTAACATTACTGGTGGGACTGCAAAGTGGTGCAATTACTCTGGAAAGCAGTACAGAGATTCCTTAGAAAACCTGGAATGGAACTACCATTTGACTTAGTTATCTCACTCCTTGATATATACCCAAAGAATTTAAAATCAGTGTACTACAGAAATGCCACACCAATGTTTACAACAGCTCAGTTCACAATAGTTAAGCTATGGAACCAACCTCCGTGCCCTTTAACAGATGAATGGATAAAGAAAATGTGGTACATATACACAATGGAATATTACTTGGCCATAAAGAAGAATGAAATTATGATATTTGTCAATAAATGGATGGATGTGGAGACTATCATGCTAAGTAAAATGTTAATCTCTCAAAACCAAAAGCCAAGTGTTCTCTCTTATATGTGGACGTTAACATACAACAAGGGGTGGGGGAGGGAAGAATAGAAGTTCATTGTCTTAGACAAAGGGGAATGAAGGGAAGGGAGAGGGATGGGAATAGGAAAGGCAGTAGAATGAATCAGACATAACTTTTATGTTCATAGATGAATACATGACCAGTGTAACTCCACATCATGTACAACCACAAGAATGAGAAGTTATACTCCATGTATGTATAATATGTCAAAATATATTCTACTGTCATGTATAGCTAAAAAGAACAAATAAAAGAAATTTAGCTCCCAGCACTTAGGGAGGCTGAGACAGGAGAATCTCGAGTTCAAAGCCAGCCTCAGCAATGGCGAGGCGCTAAGCAACTCAGTGAGACCCTGTCTCTACATAAAACACAAAATAGGGCTGGGGATGTGGCTTAGTGGTCGAGTGCCCCTGAGTTCAATCTCCAGTACCAAAAAAAAAAAAAAAAAATTAGCTTAAAAAAAGCCAGAGGGCATGATTGTGCACATGTAATCTTAGTTACTCTAGAGGTTGAGGCAGGATTGCATGTCCAAGGTTAGTCCCAGAAACTTAGGAAAATCCTGTCTCAAAGAAAAAAAAAAAGAGGGCTGGGGATGTAACTCAGTGGTGAAGTAACCCTGTGTTCAATCCCTGGTACCACACAAATGAAACAAAACAAAAACACAGGACAAAGGGGACTAGATAGTCTAGTTTTTTGGGCAGCCAGAAATCTCTATATATAATATATAAATATATGTGTACATACATGTATATACACACATATATACATATATGCATATGTAAAAATATGTATACACATATTTATATATGTGCATCTCTATCTACCTATCTCTATATAATTTTATTTCTGGTACTGGGGTTTGAACCCAGGGGTACTTTACCACTGAATACCTATCCAGGCCTTTATAAAAAATTTTTAATTTTGATACAGGATCTTCCTAAGTTGCTGAGGGTTTTGTTAAATTGCTGAGGCTGGCCTTGAACTTGTTATCCTCCTGACTCAGCCTCCTGAGTCACTGGAATTATAGGTGAGAAATCCAGATTTTTATGTAAACTTTCAATTTAAAAAAAAAAAAATTTAAGGGTTTTATTTTTGACTGTACTGTGAATTGAACCTAGGGCCTCATGCATGCTGGATAAGTGTTCTACCACCAAGCCACACCCCTAACCCATACTTAAATGTTTTTTTTTTTTGGTACCAGGGATTGAATTCAGGAGTACTCGACCACTGAACCACATCCCCAGCCCTATTTTGTGTTTTATGTAGTGACAGGGTCTCACTGAGTTGCTTAGTGCTTCGCCATTGCTGAGACTGGCTTTGAACTCACGTTCTCCTGTCTCAGCCTCCCAAAGTGCTGGGATTACAGGCATGTGCCACCACGCCTGGCTCATACTTAAAAATTTTAAGTATTGCTACACGAGTAGGTCTGTGGGTTGGACGTGGTTCTGACAGCTGTTTGTGTGGGGTGATGAAGCATGTGGACTGCATCCCATAGTTAGCTGTTGTAATTGAGCCAAATGAAATTCTGTTTGAGTCTACTTTCTGTTGCTATAACTGAATCTGCACACTGGGTAGTTTATAGAGAATAAAGGTTTATTTAGCTCACCATTCTGGAAGCTGGAAATTCCCCAGGTGTTGCACCAGTATCTGTGGAGGGCCCTCTTGTATCATAACATGGCAGAGGGCATGATGTGGTGAGATAGAGCAAGTGTGTCAGCCTAGGTCTCACAGTTTTCTTATGAAGACACTAATGTCATTATGGGGACCCTGCCTTCATGAATTCACTTAATTCTAATTCCTTTCCAAAGCCCTGCCTCCAACTGTCATTAACAGGTGAATTTGGGGACTAAATCTCCAAAACATGAGCTTTTGAGGGAACATTTACATTGTGGTAAATACCTCAAATATTAGTGATTACAAGCTGAAAAGAAGAAAGACAGTTAACTGGATATTCAAGACTGGTCACTTTGCCTCAGGGCCTGGTTCTAAGCTTTGTTGGCTCAGAATTTCTATTTTTCTTTTCCAAATGTGGAGATAAGCAAGACGCTGTGGTGCACACCTATAATCCCAGCGGCTTGGGAGGCTGAGACAGGAGGATCTTGAGTTTAAAGCCAACCTCAGCAACAGCAAGGTGCAAAGAAACTCGGTGAGATCCTGTCTCTAAATAAAATATAAAATAGGGCTGGGGATGTGGATCAGTGCCTCTGGGTTCAAACTTCGGTACCAAAACAAACAAGCAGGAGGGAGGCGGGGCAAGATGGCGGCGTAGGCAGACGCAGCTGCCGGACTCCTCAAACAAAAGACCAAAAACGGCAGTACAACCTTTTTTCCACCCGGCTCTCCAGACACCAGAACAGGAAATTTCACTCGCGAGTGTAAGCAGAGCCAGCAGTCGTCGACACAACGCGACGCCAGCGGCTGTGGCCGAAAGCGGCCCGGGGCTGCGTGGCTGCGGGCGGGATCCCACCTACTGGGCTGGGAGCAGATAGCCCAAGAATTCACTCCAGCAGCTGTGGCTGAAATCGCCCCGGGCAACGTTGCTACGGAGGCCGTCCCAGCTGCTCGGCTGTGAGATAACACAGGACTGAAAGCGGCCCCGGGTGACAGCACTAGCTCGTCTGGGAGAGGATAACCCGGAATCCACTCCAGTGCGCGCGAGGCGGTCCCAGCGGCTTAGCTGGGAGCGAAAACCCAGGACCTGCCTCGGGTGGTGGCGGCTTCTACTCCAGATTCCTGGCCCTAGTGCCCTCCCAGCCACACAGGGTCCACAGCAGGATTGCGTGTACCCACGGCCCCAACCGCCAGCCACTGAGGAGCGCAAATTCAGGATAGGAGACGCGCCACAGAGGCCACGAAGACAGCTCAGCACAAAGACGGCTTGGGTCTGCTCCAGCTGCATCCCAGAGTGCCTGAGGAACAAAGCCGCGGAGGACGCAGGCCTGCTAAAAGGGACTTCCACGGGGGCCCAGACAACAGGAGACCAGAGGCTGCTGCTCCAGTCTCTGATGAGCCTAGTCTAAAGGGGGTCATTGGAAAGCAACTCTGTATAAACTTAGACGCGGCTTTACCAGCGACCCAGACTTCCACCAGGCTAAGAAAACTCGCACCCCAAAACACCAGCGAAGTCCAGCAAGCAACGAACAACGCCACCTACTGCAGGTGAAAGAAAACATACCTGTCTGTTCACATTGAAACTCTTTGTATTTTTATTTGGTTTGTTTGTTTGTTTTTGTGGGTTTTTGTTTTTTATGCTGTTTCGCTTTTTTGTTTTTGTTTTTA
>PVHX01026726.1:0-20381 GCA_004024805.1 Geosciurus inauris
GGCTCACGCTTGTAATCCCAGCACTTAGGGAGGCTGAGACAGGAGAATCGCGAGTTCAAAGCCAGCCTCAGCAATGGCGAGGTGCTAAGCAACTCAGTGAGACCCTGTCTCTACATAAAACACAAAATAGGGCTGGGGATGTGGCTCAGGGGTCGAGTGCCCCTGAGTTCAATCCCCGGTACCAAAAAAAAAAAAAAAAGAAAAGAAAACTTCTAGAATTAATAAATTAATTCAGCAAAGGAGCAGGATATAAATCAACACTTATAAATCAAATGCATTTCTATACATTAGTGGTAAACCCTCCTAAAGAGAAATTAGGAAAACCACCCCATTCACAAGAGTCTCAAAAAAAAAAAAAAAAAAACAAAACTTGGGAATCAATTTAACAAAAGAGGTGAAAGACCTCTACAATGGAAACTACGGACACTAAAGAAAGAAATTGAAGATCTTAGAAGATGGAAAGATCTCCCATGTTCTTGACTAGGAAGAATTAATATTATCAAAATGGCCATACTACCAAAAGAGTTATATAGATGTAAAGCAATTCCAATTAAAATCTCATAGAAACAAAAAAAGCAATCATGAAATTCATTTGGAAAAATAAAAGACCCAGAATAGCCAAAGCAATCCTTAGCAAGAAGAGTGAAGCAGGAGACATCACAAAACCAGACCTTAAACTATACTACAGAGCTACAGTAACAAAAATGGCATGGTATTGGCACCAAAATAGACATACATACCAATACTACAGAATAGGAGACAAAGAGACAAACTCACATAAATACAGTTATCCCATACTAGACAAAGGTGCCAAAAACATACATTGGAGAAAAGATAGCCTCTTTAACAAATGGTGCCGGGAAAACTGGAAATCCACATGCAGCAAAATGAAATTAAACCACTATCTTTCATCATGCACAAAACTCAACTCAAAGTGGATCAAGGACCTAGGAATTAGACTAGAGACCCTGCACTTAATGAAAGAAAAAGTAGGCCCAATTCTTCATCATGTCAGATTAGGTCCTGGCTTCCTTAACCAGACTCCTAAAGTGCAAGAAATAAAATCAAGAATTAATAGGGCTGGGGTTATGGCGCAGTGGTAGCGTGCTCGCCTAGCAACGCGTGAGGCACTGGGTTCAATCCTCAGCATCACATAAAAATAAAATAAAGATATTCTGTCCACCTACAACTAAAAAATAAATATTAAAAAAAAGAATAAATGGGATGAACTCAAACTAAAAAGTTTCTTCTCAGCAAAGGAAACAATCAATAACGTAAAGAGAAAGCCCACAGAGTGAGAAAACATCTTTCCTATACGCACATCAGATAGAGGACTAATTTCCAGGATATATAAAGAACTCAAAAAACTTAACACCATATAAATAAATAACCCAATCAATAAATGGGCTAAGGAACTGAACAGACACTTCTCAGAAGAAGACATACAATTATCAACAAATATATGAAAAAACGTTCAACATCTCTAGCCATTAGAGAAATGCAAATCAAAGCTAAGATTTCATCTCACTCCTATCAGAATGGCAATTATCAAGAACACAAGCAATAATAAATGTTGGTGAGGAAAAAAGGCACACTCATACATTGCTGGTGGGCCTGTAAATTGGTGCAACCACCATGGAAAGCAGTATGCAGATTCTTTAAAAAACCTTGAATGCGCGGGGCGTGGTGTAACACACCTGTAACCCTAGCACTTTGGAAGGCTGAGACAGGAAAATCGTGAGTTCAGAGCCAGCCTCAGCAATGGCGAGGCGCTAAACAACTCAGTGAGACCCTGTCTCTACATAAAACACAAAATAGGGTTGGGGATGTGGTTCAGTGGTAGAGTACCCCTGAGTTCAATTTCCAGTACCAAAAAAAAAAAAAAGGAATGGAATCACCATTTGACCCAGCTATCTCACTCCTTGGCATACAACCAAAGGACTTAAAAGCAGCATACTACAGTGACGCAGTCACATCAATATTCACAGCAGCTCAATCCAAATTGCTAAACTGTGGAGCAAACCTAGATACCCTTCAACAGATGAGTGGATAAAGAAACTGTGGTATGTATACACAATGGAATATTAATCAGCATTAAAAGAGAATAAAATTATGGCATTCACAGGTAAATGGATGAAGATGGAGAATATCATGCTAAGTGAAGTAAGCCAATCCCAAAATACCAAAGGCCAAATGTTCTCTCTGATAAGTGGATGCTGATCTGTAATGGGGGTGTGTGTGGAGAGAATGGAGGAACTTTGGGCAAAGGGGAGAAGGAGAAGGGAGGGGGCATTGGGGCAGGAAAGATGGTAGAATGAGATAAACATCATTACCCTAGTTACATGTATGAATGCACATATGGTGCGTCTGCACATCATGAACAACCAGAAAAATGAAAAGTTGTGCTCCACTTGTGTACAACAAATCGAAATGCACTCTGCTGTCATGTAAACTAATTAGAACAAATTTAAAAATTAAAGAATTGCCTTATTTCTTATTTTTCTAAGGTGCTTATCAATAATTCAATTCCAAACAAACCACTAAATACTCAAAACTCCTCTTAAATGTCAAGATACAAGCTAGCTGCAATGGCACATGCCTGTAATCCCAGTGACTTGGGAGACTGAGGCAGGAAAACCACAGGTTCGAGGTTAGCCTTAGAAACTTAACAAGACCTTGTCTCAAAATAAAGTATAAATAAAAAGGGCTGGGGATGTAGCCCAGTGGTATAGCACCTCTAAATCCAATATCCAGCACCACCTGCCAAAAGTTGAGATACATCAGGTATTGCCATTTTTATCAGAAGACCTATCTGTGATCATCTTAAAGAAATAATTCCTAAAGTTTTCTGACTGATTCCAATCTGGTTTGGTTGCCATTACAATGGGTGTATAACATGTTATTCTGGAACCTCCATTCATCATCATCTTGGGGATTCATCTTTGGATGCCCTTTTTCTTAGTTTATATCAGGTCTTGGTGTTATACAGACTATAAGAACTTTGAAAACAGATGTATGGAAAGTAAATGTCTGAAAAGTTCTTAATTTGATTCTCATTCATGATTGATAGTTTCACTATATAAGAGATTAAAGATTTTTGGGATGAATATTGAGCCGCCCCCGTTGTATTTCCTGAGCTCCATTGTGGAAGCCAAGACATATATATAATATTGTGTGGCAGCACTGGTGGCACCAGCGGCTGCGGGATCAGCTCCAGCCGTGGCCAGCGAGGCGCTGGGCTGGGGTAGGAGCCTCAATGTCTCAGGCTGTGCAGACAAATAGAACTCGACCATTAAGCAAAATATGGGAACTCAGTTTATAGGAATTACAATGAACATCTCAGTGACTCTTTTACAGGAGGCAGTAACAGATGGCTTGGAAATTGTGGTTTCACCTAGAAGTCTACAGAGTGAATTAATGTGCCAAATTTGTTTGGATATGTTGAAGGACACCATGACTACAAAGGAGCGTTTGCATCATTTTTGTGTAGATTGTATTATCACAGCCCTTAGAAGTGGCAACAAAGAATGTCCTACTTGTCGGAAAAAGCTAGTTTCCAAAGATCACTAAGGCCAGACCCAAACTTTGATTCACTCATCAGCAAAATTTATCCAAGTCCTGACAAGTATGAAACTCATCAAGAGAGAGTATTAGCCAGGAGCAAGAAGCACAATAATCAGCAGGCACTCAGTCACAGCATTGAGGAAGGACTGAAGATACAGGTCATTAACAGATCACAGCGAGGCAAGAAATAACAGATTGAAAATGGCAGTGGAGCAGAAGATAATCTTGACAGTTCACATTGTAGTATGCATCCACACATAGCAATCAGAAAGCAGGCCCTAGTAACAGATGGACCAAAACATCTGATGATTCTGGGTTTGAACTTGATAATAACAATGCAATAGTGGCAACTGATCCAGTAATGGATAGTGCTAGTAAAATTGAATTAATAATCAGGCCTCATCCCATACTTATGGAGAAAGATGACAGTGCACAGGCAAGATATATAAAGACTTCAGGTAATGCCACTGTGGATCACTTATCCAAGTATCTGGCTGTGAGGTTAGCTTTAGAAGAACTTTGAAGCAAGGGAGAATAAAACCAGATGAACCTTGATACAGCCAGTGAGAAGCAGTGTACCATTTCTATAGCAACAGCAAGTGGCCAGTTCACCATATTAAATGGCTCTTTTTCTTTAGAATTGGTCAGTGAGAAGTACTGGAAAGTGAATAAACCTATGAAACTTTATTATACACCCACCAAGAAGCACAGATGAGCTTTGAAAAACCAATTCTGAGCTGGGCATGGTGGCGCAAGCCTGTAATCCCAGCACTTAGGGAGGCTGAGACAGGAGAATCACAAGTTCAAAGCCAGCCTCAGCAACAGCAAGGCGCTAAGCAACTCAGTGAGACCCTGTCTCTGCATAAACACAAAATAGGGCTGCGGATGTGGCTCAGTGGTCGAGTGCCCCTGAGTTCACTCTTCAGTACCAAAAAAACCAAAAACAAAAACAAAAAAAACCCAATTCTGGGACTGAATTTTTTTATAGCCTGTTTTCTTAACATTAAAGATGTGTACCATCGGGCTGGGGTTGTGGTAGAGTGCTTGCCTCGTATGTGTGAGGCACTGGGTTCGATCCTCAGCACCACATAAAATAAATATGTGGGTTCATCTATAACTAAATAAAATATTAAAAAAAAAAAGATGTGTACCATCATTACCTTTATGGACAGATATTGGATATGGTGTTCAATATTTCTTTCCGAGCCAGACTTGTTTATACTTTCAGCATCACTTCCCTTTAATTTAAAAATTTACTTTTTGGAAGGGACTATAGTTACTTAGTACTTTTGCTTTGCTTTGAAGAATATATCTAAGCCGAGTGCTTTCACAAAGTATTGTTCCATTGGGAGCACCTCTGACTTGGGAATTTTTCATAGTCCTGTATTCTTTTTTTTTTTGGTACCAGGGATTGAACTCAGGGGCACTCGACCCCTGAGCCAGGTCCCCAGCCCTACTTTGTGTTTTATGTAGAGACAGGGTCTCACTGAGTTGCTTTAGAGCCTCGCCATTGCTGAGGCTGGCTTTGAACTCGCGATTGTCCTGTCTCAGCCTCCCTAAGTGCTGGGATTACAGGCTTGAGCCACCGCGCCTGGCTGTCCTGTATTCTTAAGTAAAGATTCAGTTGGCCATCCTTTTCCCTCTCCCTTCAAAAGTTTTTTAGGCCTACAGATTGTTAATATGTGCTCTGACATTTTTTCCTTGGAGTCTTGTATATTTATAGTTTTCTATATAAACTGTAGCATCTTCATGAAGACCAAGGCTCAAACTTACTAAAAAACACTTCTCATAGGATTATTACTTTCATGGTATTTTCTTCCATAATATCTCATTTTTAAAAGAGGTTCTTTATGAATTTAGTGTTCATTGTCACACAATGTTATTTATTTATTTGGTACTGGGGATTGAACTCAGGGGTACTTGACCACTGGAGCCACATCCCCAGCTCACTAAGACAGGGTCTCATTGAGTTGCTTAGCATCTCGTCATTGCTGAGGCTGGCTTTGAACTTGAGATTCTCCTGTCTCAGCCTCCCAAAGTGCTGGGATTACAGGTGTGTATCACCACGCCCAGCTCAATGTTATTTTTTTTTCCCATTTTTTTCCCCCTCCCTGTAAATTTAGATGTCCTTTTCATGGGGAAGAGAACCCAAATCTTAAATTCTATGAGTACATGGGTCACCGACATATTTCATTGAAGAAAAAAAATTAAATTGAAAGTAATATGTAGTCCTCAATTGTTTATTTAAAAGATTTTTTTTTTTTTGGTACTGGGAATTGAACTCAGGGGCACTCGACCACTGAGCCACCTCCCCGGCCCTATTTTGTGTTTTATGTAGAGACAGGGTCTCACTGAGTTGTTTAGCACCCCGCCATTGCTGAGGCTGGCTTCAAACTCGAGATTCTCCTGTCTCAGCCTCCCTAAGTGCTGGGATTACAGGCTTGAGCCACCGCGCCCGGCTAAAAGATTTTTGTATTAGTTCCTACTGTCACTTTAGTCCCTTTATTATGTGCTTAATATTTTTCCCTATTAAAATATCAGAAATATGGAGATATTTTGCAGTTTAACCTTGAAGAAAAGTACAAGATATGTTTAAAGTTTCCCTAATTTTTTTCTTATTGGTAGCCACATAAGTTTTGAGAACAACATGGCACATGAAAAAAATAGGTTTGCTTCTATTTGAAAAGTGAGCTTAGCATTTTGAGTTGCTATATCAGTATATAAATTTGGTGCTCTACTAATTATACTCTGTAGAAGCAGATTAATGGAGCTCAAGCCTTGCTTTGATAAATAGTGAAAGAAAATTCTGTAGAAGAGTGTCAGTTACTACAGAATAAAGTCATTCTACTCTCACTAGTTTTCTATTAAGGGACAGTGTTGACTGGGAGCCAGAAGGCTTTATGCTAACAGGTCAGAAAAAAGATTGACTTCTGTGTTATTTTTCATCCTGTCCTGATTGTAGATATGTTTTAAAGTTTATACTATCCACAGTATTTACAAAAACATGTTTGCATTGAGAAATTAACCCCAAAGTATTTTGAAAGGAGGGAGTAGACCTCCAGTACCATTGTAACTAAAGTCTGTCTAGTCATTGTAAATATTTGTCTGTCAATTTTGACAGATTGGGCCAGCTTGATGTTTTAAATCTTTTTTTTAAAGTATTTTTTTAGTTGTTGATGGATCTTTATTTTATTCATTTATTATTTATATGTGGTGCTGAGGATCAAACCCAGTGCCTCACGCATGCTAGGCAAGCACTCTACCACTGAGCTACAGCCCCAGCCTCTTAAATCTTGAGTATAAAAATTTTAAAGATTTATTCATTTTTTTGCCATTTTATTGGATATATTTGAAATCTCTTTTTACATTTTTTTTTTTGGTAATTGTGCCATGAAATTTGAAAACCACCAAAAATTAAGAGAACTTTTATAAATTCCTTTTCTGGTGTAATGTACAGTTGTGTAGATTATTAATGCATGTCCAATGAATATAACTGGTTTTGTAATAAATCTGCTTAGATTTTATTGGTGACATGTTAGGTTAGTGGATGTATTAAATAACTAAATTCCCATTGTGGTTATTAACTGAAATTGTCTTTAAGCAGAAAGTTATTTGTGACTATAAGCTTTTTTTTTTTAAATATTTATTTTTTAGTTGTAGGTGGACAGAATATCTTTATTTTATTTTTATGTGGTGCTGAGGATCGAACCTAGTGTCTCACGCGTGCTAGGCGAGCGCACTACCACTGCGCCATAACCCCAGCCCCTTGTGACTATAAGCTTTGCGCTTAGAGTATGTATATGTTTTTATCTATCAGTATGGGAGGACATAAACTGTTTGCATCATTAAGAAAAAAAGATTTTTTGAAGGCATTTCTTCATTTTTTTGTTTGTTTGTTTCTGGTGTTGCTGTTATGAAATTCAGAGCTATTTGAATACCTCTGTGTATGATATCCTCCTCCTCTTTGGGAGTCTATAGGATCTTTGTTATAAGAATTATAAAATTTCACAATGACAACATTGGCATGTTTCTTTTTATACATTTTGCTGAGCACTCAGTTTCCTTTCAGTCTAGAAATCCAGTTCCTTTCATTCTAAGAAAAAAAATTTAAAAAAAATTTTTTTGTTGTAGATGGACACAATACTTTTATCTATCTATCTATCTATCTATCTATCTATCTATCTATCTATCTATCTATCTATCTATTTATCGCTAAGGATTGAACCCAGTGCCTCGCACGTGTTAGGCAAGCACTCTACCACAATGCTACAACCCTAGCCCTGAAAAATTTTTTATTGATGATCTCTTACCCTCTGCATTTCTCTGTTCCCTTTTTCTAGGACTCCATATTAAGGATATTTGACATCTTTGACTGCTCTTTTAATTGTCTTATCATTTATCTATTTTACATCAATTTGCTGTGGAAAATTTTTCAAAAAATTTCTTCCAAACTTTCTGTTGAGTTTTTCATTTATGTATCAACACTTGTTTATTCTGTAAATGGTCTTTTTAACATACGGCATTTTGCTGGGTGCAATGGTGCACACCTGTAATCTCAGCAGTTTGGGAGGCTGAGGCAGGAGGATCATGTTTGAAACCAGCCTCAGCAACTCAGTGAGACCCTGTCTCAAAATTAAAAAACGAAAGGGGCTGGGATTGTGGCGCAGTGGTAGCGTGCTTGCCTAGCATGCGTGAAGCACTGGGTTCGATCCTCAGCACCACATAAAAATAAAGATATTCTGTTCACCTACAACTAAGAAAATAAAAAAATATTTAAAAAAAAATTAAAAAATGAAAGGGAATATGGATATAGCTCAGTGTTAAAGCACCACTGGGATCAAATCCCAGTACAAAAAATAAAACAACAACAAAAAAACTAAACTAAAAAACCCCAGCATTTTGCTTTGCTTTGGGGCTTACATATGTAATATTCTCTTTTATCTCTCAATGAAGGCAAGGATTTTTTGTTTGTCCACTGCTGTGTCCCTAGCTCCTTGAATAGTAGGATGCAGATACTCAAATATTTGTTGAATGAATAAATCTTCCTGAGGATACCCATATGTTACCTTTTCTGAAGTTTTCTTTGGGTAATTTGTTTCCTTTGAGTTGATCTCCCCCCCATTTGTTTTATCTTTGTTTTTGTTTTTTTCTATTTATTTGTTCTGGTCTCCAGAGCTAGTAATTCTTGTTTTTCTGTCCTAAATTTAAGAGTGGCACAATAAATACCTGATTGGGAGCACTGACTATGTGATGGGGCCTGTCAACTTTGAAACTGAACATAGGGTTACTGTGGGGAAACTCCTTGATGTTCACCTTTAGGTCTTTCCTCTTGGACTGTCAGTTACCACCGAGAAGAATACTCTAATATCCCTGCTTCATGGATATAGGCCTGGCTGACAGTTTTTAGAAGCCAAGTGGAAGAAGGAAACTGAGGACCTTAGTACACATATTTCTTCCTCTCCACTTTCCATCTGTTCCCTCCTACCTCATCTATTCTTTGTGCCTTATTCCTGAGGCCATCTATTCTTCCCTCTTATTTCTAAATTTTTGTGTTTTTATCTCCTTTTCCCTTTTCTTTAGCCTTCTAGATTTATCTTTCTAAAATCCCTTTATTGTTGTTTTAGTGGGGTTTCAGAAGTCATCTTACTTATATAGTTCTTATATCTTTTGTTTGTATTAAAATTATTAAATAAGATTGTTAAATGAAATTACTTTACAGGAAGTCCTTAGAGCTGGGGGCAGAGGCACACTCCTGTAATCCCAGTGGCTCAGGAGGTTGAGGCACGAGGATAGAGTTTAAAGCCAGCCTCAGCAAAAGCAAGGCACTAAGCAACTCAGTGAGACCTGTCTCTAAACAAAATACGAAACAGGACTGAAGATGTGGTTCAATGGTTGAGTGCCCCTGAGTTCAATCTCCATTACCAAAAAAAAAAAAAAGTCCTTATATCTTCGAATACATGTCACAAATTTGGTTCTCTATTTCAGAGATATTACTTATATTGAATCATCTTTGTCTTTCATTTCTATTAGATTCTAATTTATTTAACCATGTTCTTCCCTTTCTCTCTCACTTTTTTTTTTTTCTTTCTTTCTTTTTAGGCCAGTGCTCCACCATTGAGTCACACTCCCGAGCCCAACCATTTTATTTTTTATCTAAATCACTAAATATCTCAAACTATTCCTGTGTCAGCAACTTAATTTTCAGCAATGCCTGTTCTGTTCTTTGTTCTCTTTATAATTATTTAATTAATTCTGTAACTAAGTTATTTAGTCCTCAATAATTTTTAGTTTTATGGTATTCTTTTTTATCTCAATTTGTTTTATCCCTATATAACTGAATTTTTATTATTCATGTTTTAATGATTTGTTTTATAGTTGTAAGCAAAATTTCCTATTTCTCAAATTGTGTGTGTGTGTGTGTTCTAGTTTTTTCAAGGCATTTTTTTTTTCTTTCTTTTCTTAAACCTGAGTAGCTGGGATTACAGGCATGAGCCACCATGCCCAGCTACAACGTATTTCCTTCCTTTTATTTTATTTGCTCTCTATGTTTGTATAGTTGACATGCTTATTCTTTTGGTCTTGTTCATGCTTAAATCACGGTTCTAGGGGCTGAGGTTGTGGCTCAGCGGCAGAGCGCTTGCCTCGCACGTGTGAGGCACTGGGTTCGATCCTCAGCACCACATAAAAATAAGTAAACAAAATAAAGACATTGTGTTCATGTATAACTAAAAAAAAATTTAAAAAATCACGGTTCTGGCCAGAATTTTTATTTATTTTGATGTAATATAGATGAATTTTTATTTCTAATCCTCCTGTATCTGAGACCAGGTACTATATGAGTGCTGGCTATTTTATATTCTATATATTTTTCTATGGCTTCAGGGAATGATAAGGGGTGGAGCAGCAAGGAAGGGTATATAAAACAGCTAAGATACCGTTAAGTCTTTGTTAAAAATTTTCTCTTTCTTGAGATTTTGTTGAAGGTTCTTGGTTCATGCTACATAATTATGGGGCATATTCCATGCCCATGTATAAACATTTTCTCTGTGTTATTTCACCCATTTGTTGTTTAGGCTTAAATATTTCCTTTTGTTCATGTGTCAGTTTCATTGGCCACTTTCCCTTCTTCATCATTTATTTCCCAGTAGCTGTTCCTACTGCTTTGCAGTCAAAGATAAAGGCAAAGCTTACTTTTTTTTAGATATTGGTATTTTAATGATAATTTGCAGATTTCATTATCACATCAATATGGCTTCTGAGGAGTGAAGACAGGGTGGGGAAATGGGAGCCTACTTTTATTCCTCCTATGTTCCTCACCAGAATCTTGTTTTTTTTTTCCCTGGCTACGAGAATTTAAATTTCATTAATTTAATTATCCTACTTCCTTTGCTGATCTTGAAACTTCAGATGCTTTTTATTTCTGTTTGTGATTTTCTAATTAGAAACTAATGGTACACAAAGTTCTGTGATACAGTGTGACTAGCCTATCTATCTATCTATCTGTTGGTACCGGAGATTGACTTCAGGGGTACCTGACCACTGGGCCACATCCCCAGCCCTATTTTGTGTTTTACATAGAGACAGGGTCTCACTGAGTTGCTTAGCACCTCACTGTTGTCCTAAGGCTGGCACTGAACTTGGATTCTCTTGTCTCAGCCTCCCAAAGTGCTGGGATTACAGGCGTGCATCACCGTGCCCGGCTATGACTAGCCATTTTAATCCAGAAGTGATTGTACAGTGTTTTTCAATAGCTGTTTACTTATTTAGAAACAATAATAATATGTGTACTGGTTTGGTCACTTACTATGTAAGAGGCATTATACTAATTATTTTACATGTATTACCTTAATTATTGCCCATAATACCCCTATTATCATCAGTCCCATTGTATAGATGAGACAACAAAGGCACTAGTTAACTTTTATCCTTAGAGGTAACAGCCTAAGTGAAGCCAGAGTTTAGCTTAATTTCATTAAACAATATATTCTGAAATACCTCTCCTGTTGTGCTGAATAGCAAAGGCAAAAGGTAAAGTATTTCTTTTCCCAATTTACTCCTCTCATATTCATTTTACCCAGGCTTCAAACATTCATTAAACATTCTTATATGCTAGCATGAAGCAGAAAGTTCTAGGTATGTGGCTTCTGATTAAAATTCTATGCTGGGCAAGCAATCAATGAATGCTAATTGAAAAAAATGTGATTGGTTGAAAACGTGACTGGGTTGACTATATGTAACGCTATTAAAAGGAGGTTCTCAATGAGATAGTATTACACATCTAGTAAAATGGCTTCTATTATAAAAAGTGAAAATATCAAGTACTGGCAAGGATGTGAAGAGACTGGAACCCTTATCCATTACTGGTGAGACTGTTAAATGGTACAGTTATTAAGGAAAATAGTACAGAAATTCTTCAAAATATTAAAAATAGAACTACCATATGATCCAACAATTCTACTTCTGTGTATATATCCAAAAGAACTGAAAGCATGGTCTCAAAGAGATATCTACGTATCCATGTTCATAGTAGCACTATACACAATAGCCCAGGGACAGAAGTAACTCAAATATCCAATAGATGAACAGATGAGCAAAATATGATATATACATACAATAGAAGGAAATCCTGTCATATGGTATAACAATGAATCATGAGGATGTTATAAGTGAAATAAGTTCATCACATAAAGACAAATACTGCATTATTTCATTTATATAAGGTATCCAAGGTAGTCAAATTAATAGAAACAGAAAATAGAATAGTGGTTACAAGGGGCTTATAGAAATGGGGTAAGGGGAGTTGTCTAATGAGATATGTTAAGAAATCATATTTCCAAGATGAAAAAGCTCTGGAGATCTGTCTCCTAACAACATAATGTTAAATATATTCATTACTGAACTTGTCACTTAAAAATGGTTAAGATGGTAAATTTTATGTTATGTGCTTTTTGCCAATTTTTTTTTTAAGGAGGTTCTAAAAAACTATCAGAAAGACAGTCCTATTCTCCCCACAGCTGCTTTATCTTATTCCTATGCAGGATTTGGCTCTACCTTGGCAAGAAAAGACACAGGGAAAGTTTCATGCAGTGAAGAAAAGCTTTTTTCCTGTCTCAGGGGGGAAAACATTCACATACTTTTGTCAATTTCACACAATATAATTTAGTTTTCATTCCCTCTTTCCCATGGTGGGTGGTTTTATTTTGTTTTAAGACAAGGAAAACTGCCAAGAAGGAAATCTCTAGGGCTTACTTCTGTAGGATGGATCCCTTAATGACTAGCTCTTCATCCAAGTCTGCTTCATTAGCCATGAAGAGCAGCCTCTTTCCTGTGTTGTCCACTCCAATGAAGTCACGCTGCTCCACTAAATCATACAAAAGAGGAAAATCAAGTAAAGGCATATTCAAAAACTTTTTTTGTGTATTGCTCTAAAGGATATTATCAGGTTAACTGGTAAAGTTTGAATTAAATTATTGTACCAATGTAATTTCCTGTTTTAAAAGACTGTCCTTTGGTGTGTGGGGGGGGTATTGATAGGAATACAGGTGAATGTATTTAAGACAAAGGAGAATCAGTCTTATCTTACTCTCATAATATACATATTACCTATGTATATTATGTATACTGATATATTATATATATATTATAAAGAGAGAATGATGAACAAATGTTAGTTTGGGGAATCTGAGTAAAGAATATTATCTGTGCTATTCTTGTACCCATTCTGTATCCGTAAATACAAAATTATTTCAAAAATAAAAAGTTAAGGGGAAGCTGGGCGTGTAGCTCAGGTGGTAGAGTACTTGCCTAGCATGAATGGGCCCTGGGTTCGAGCCCTAGCATTTAAAAAGGGTGAGGGCAGCTGGGCGCGGTGGCTCACACCTGTAATCTCAGCACTTAGGGAGGCTGAGACAGGAGAATGGCGAGTTCAAAGCCAGCCTCAGCAACGGCGAGGCGCTAAGCAACTCAGTGAGACCCTGTCTCTACATAAAACACAAAATAGGGCTGGGGATGTGGCTCAGTGGTTGAGTGCCCCTGAGTTCAATCTCTAGTACCAAAAAATAAATAAAATAAAATAAAAAGGGTGGGGTCAGTCAAGATATAGTTTAGTCAAATAAGTAGATGACTCACAAACCTACTACATGGCATAGAACATACAGCATGGAATTTTCTTTTTGGAAATAATAACTTAGGTCATAATGAAAAATTGTGAAACTGAATAGACTGAGGATTGAACAGTATTAAGTATTAAACCAGGGGTGCTCTGCCACTGAGCCACATCCCCAGACCCCCACCTTTTTTTAAAATTTTGAGACAGGGTCTTGCTAAGTTGCCCAGGCTGGCCTTGAATTTGTGAACTTCCAGCCTCAGGCTCCTGAAGAGCTAGGATTATAGGCCATGCCTGGCCAAATATTAAAAATGTTTCAGTTAAAAAAATTAGCCAGGCACAGTGGTGCATGCCTGTAATCCCAAGGCTTAGGAGGCTGAGGCAGGAGGATCATGAGTTCAAAGTTGGCTTAGCAACCCAGCAAGACCTTGACTCTAAATAAAATATAAAAAAGGGCTAGGGATGTGATTCAGTGGTTGAGCGCTGAGTCCCCTAGATTTAATTACTGGTTCAAAAAAAATGTTAAACAAAATATATGCTCTCATTTGATCCTCAAAACAAACAACGCAATGCTTTAACACTTTTTTACAAAGTAGAAACTGAAAATTAAGTTCTAGGACAGATGTTATCTGTAAACATGAATTTGTCTGCCTTTTACTGATAGAAAATGGCTACTATACAACTGGACAGGCTTCACTGTTGACTGTAGCTGCCTGTATACCTAGAACAAAATATATTTTTCAATTGTATCATGTTTGGCTCAGGTGAATAAAAGCTTTAAGACCATCAATCAGCTGGGCATAGTGGTGCATGCTTATAATCCCAGTAATTAAGGAGGCTGAGGCAGGAGGATCACAAGTCTGAGGTCTCAGTAATTTTGAGGATCCTAAGAGACTTAGTGAGACCCTACCTCAAAATAAAAAATAAAAAGGGCTGAGAATATAGCTCAGTGGTAAAGTGTTCCTGGGTTAAACTGCCAGTACCAAAAAAAAAAAAAGTATCAATCAGATGGTACCTGTTCATCTTACACAAAGTGTTTGAATCGGAATAGGATAAAACAGTTAAATGGCCCCTCAAAAGAAAATTTGTGAAATCAAAGGAGGAAGAGTAAATACTGCCAATTCCAAGCTAAATTTTGCAGAGAATTCCAAATGCCACACACCACCTTTGACATATATCAACTCATCCATTACATGGAAATTTAAGAATATAAGAAAGGCTGCAAAGGTCTGATTAATAGTCAGTCATGGGCTGGGGTTGTAGCTCAGTGGTAGAACACTTGGCCTAGCATGTGTGAGGCCTGGATTTGATTCTTAGCACCACATATAAATAAAATAATAAATAAAATAAAGTCCATTGACTGGGTTGGGGTTGTGGCTCAGTGGTAGAGTGCTGCCTCACATGTGTAAGGCACTAGGTTTGATTTTCAGCACCACATATACATAAATGAATAAAATAAAGGTCCATCAACAACTAAAAAAAATTTTTTTTAAATCCACTGACAACGAAAAAAATGTTTTAAAAAAAGAGCCAGTCACTTAGAAAGAAACAAATATTATTTTTGGACATAAATTGGGAGTGCTTATGCTACACAAGTCCTTAGGCTCACAAAAGTCTTTCAATCACTGAATATCCTGGGAGCAATAATTTCCAGCCAGCCAATTTTTTTTAACTACGTTGCACTTCAGCCACAATTCTCTCCCTCCTAGGCCCTCCTACTTATATTGCTGCTTTGTGGTTACCACAGTAACTTGGACCTCAGAATATGATACAAATGATAGAAACTTGGAAAGTTTTCTATTTTGCTTTACCAAAGTGAATTCCACTTTGGGAGCACAGCAAGTAACTTCAGAATGTCCATCCTAAGAAGACAGACTACACACATAAGTTAAGGAACCAGATAAAACTGTGAACTTCCATTTATCAAAAATCTGACATATTCAGCTATTCATATCTTTTTTCTTAGATGATTTTACCTCTCTGACAGACACCTCTGTTAAAACACCCAATCAAATAAAAAAAAAAACCACTAAATCAAAAATGAACAATCAAAACTAATACAATAAACTGTATATTTTAAAAGGTCACTAACTTGTTGCAGCTTCTTCCATTTAGAGGTAAGGTTAATTCTGTATCCTTTACATCTGGGCTGGCCTAGGAATTAACTGTGACTAACAAAGTACAGCTGAGGTGACATAGTATGTGTTCTGAGTTTAGGGCTCCAGAGACCTTGTAGCTTCTACTCTGATTCTCTTAGAACCTGCTGTTGCTACCATGTGAACAAGCCAGGGTTAGCCTCTTGTAAGATAAGAGACTACATGGAAAGAGACACTCGGCTTTCATAGCTGAGCCCTAATCGTATTACTGGGTCTATATGTGGTAGATAGACTAGGAGAAGTAGTTGTGGGCAGCAGCAGCATTCTCTTCCTAATATGAGCACTATAGGCACTTCAAAGCCTACACGGACATTTAGAGAAAATGGCAGGTGTTGATATTGAAGTAATGTTTTCGAGGCTCCATACAAGGATGAGAAGCTAGGCACTGTTATCTCAGCTACTCAGAAGGCTGAGGCAGAAGAAATTAAGGTTAGCCTGGGCAACATAGTAAGAGCCTGTTTCAAAAAAGAAAGAAGGATAAGAACAAGTTGAGTAGTGCTAATGGCCATGAAGAAGATGCAAAAAGAGGGAAAAAACAAGTTGTCTTGAAAGAAAAATAAGCAAAATAAGGATGGAAGCAAAGTAGAGCTGGAGAAAGGAAAAGCAAAAGCCCAGAAAGGAAGTGAAGTAGCAGCAAAGAAAGGAACCCCTCAAGAAACTGAAATTAGCAAGGCACAGTGGTGCAGCCTCTGATTCCAGTGACTAAGGAGGCTGAGGCAGTAGGATTGAGGTTAGGGGCCAGCACTGGCAACTTAATGAGACCCTGTCTCAAAATAAAATATAAGAAGGGCTGGAGGTATAGTTCAGTGGTACAGCACCTCTGGTTCAGCTTCCAATTGAAAAAAAAAAAAAGTAAAACTCATAGATGATGAAGCCATTACAGAAGTCCCTATTCTATACCTTCTGAGGAAAGACTGGGTTGCCTCAACATCAACTTCAGCAGATGATGTTCCTGAAGGAAAAGACCACTCAGAAAAGAGCTCTGAAAGAGAACCTGTTGATAATCTAACTCTGGGGGAAAAGATGCAAGGACAGTTTTCTGCATGCAGCTCCTAAAGAGTTCAAAGGGAGGTGGAATAGTTTCTCTAAAGCAGGAAAGGTTTGAGATGTGAGGATGATTTCTGGTAGAAATTCAAGATGTTCCAAAAGAAGTGCTTATGTGGTGTTTGCTGATGTTAGCTCAGTGCCTCTAGTAACAGGATTAACTAACCTGAGTTTTAGGAGCGTCAATCATAGTACAGGCATTACAAGCAGAAAAAAAAAAACAGCCACAGCAATGGCCAACAACTTACAAAAGGGAAATATTGGACTTAAAAGGCTTTATTACCTTTAAAGGCTCATTATCTTTACACATAACTGAAGATGTGTTCTGGGGGATCTCAAGCCTTTTATACAGAATGAAAGTATGCAGCTCATGATGGACAGTGAAATAGGTCAATCTAAACAGTTTTCTCACCTAATATGTGCCAAGAAGGCTTTGAAACAACTCATGGATTAGATCTAGCAGGGGGGCCAATGAAAGTTGGTCACGTTAATGAATGTGCTGATGCTTCTAGTGCTAGTTCATTTCTGGACAGTGATGAACAAGAAAGGCCTAGAACTGACTTGGGAAAACCTGGTCATCTTCAATGAATGGCAAGATGTGCAGAGGGTATAGGTTTGCAGATTCCACCAGCAGCACAGCAAGCTCTACAAATGCGTGACTCTTTGGTATTTGGTGCTGCAGCAGAATTCTCTCTTTTTGGGGGAGGAGGGTACCAGGGATTGAACTCAGGGGTACTCAACCACTGAGCCACATCCCCAGCCCTATTTTGTGTTTTATGTAGAGACAGGGTCTCACTGAGTTGCTTAGCGCCTCGCCATTGCTGAGGGTGGCCTTGAACTCGCAATTTTCCTGTCTCAGCCTCCCAAAGTGCTGGGATTACAGGCGTGCACCACCGTGCCCAGCTCAGAATTCTCTTTTGTTACAGATCTGTAAATAGGACTTTCACAACAGACTGAAACTTCAATTTTACCTGTAGCTGCCTCTGCTCAATCACTTGCAACACAGTGTTTCCAATTATCTAGTATATTTAACCCTCCAAAGAAGAAATCGGATGTGATACAGAGATTAATGATAATGTGAATGAAGAATAAACATGGAGAAGCTATTCATATTAACGTTAAGAAAAATTCAGCTCAGGGCAATGTGTATGTGAAGTATCTGTTAAATTTCTATAGCTATTGCTGTTGTCCATGCATTGCGTGGCAGGTGGTTTGTTGGCAAAATAACAGAAGCATATGTATCTCTTCCAATTTATCACAACCTTTTTCCTGATTGTATGACAGTAACATAACTACTGGTTCCAAGCAGACAATGAAGGAAGATATAGTCCCTTATGTACATAGCTATTTTTCTTCTTTCTTTCTTTTTTTTTTGGTACTGGGGATTGAACTCAGGGGCACTGACCACTGAGCCACATCCCCAGCCCTATTTTTGTGTTTTATGTAGAGACAGGGTCTCACTGAGTTGCTTAGTGCCTCGCCATTGCTGAGGCTGGCTTTGAACTCGCGATTCTCCTGTCTCAGCCTCCCTAAGTGCTGGAATTACAGGCTTGCGCCACCGTGCCCAGCTTTTCTTCTTTCTTGAGAATTCACCTTGATATATATAAAATTCTAAATTACATATTTAGATAAAAATACAGACAGGATCTGCTGTCACTTAGATACAATTCTTGTTGTCTTGAAAATACAAAAATGTTAACAACAACAAAAAAGAATGATAGTTATCTCCTGGTATTCAGTCCCTTGTGCTTCCCCTTTTCTTGAATGTGGGCTGGCAACTTCTAATAAACAGAACATAGCAAAGGTGATAGGATGTTACCTTCATAATTAGGTTACATAAGATTCTGACTTCCGTCTTTTTGAAAAATTCTTTCCCTTGCTGGCTTTGATGGAGCAAGTTGCCATGTTAGAGCAGCTTGAATGATAAAGAAATGAGAACAGCCTCTGCATAAACAGCTGGCTAGGAGCTGAAGCTCTCAGTCCATTAGTTCTAAGGAAATTCAAATTCTGTCAACAATCAATTGAACTTGGGAGCAAATCCTTTCTCAATTAAGCCTTCGAATGAGACCCTACCCCCACCTAGTTAACACCTTGATTGCACCTTGTAAAAGGTACTCAATCAGAGGACCAGCTAAAGATGTACCTGGATTCTTGACATACAATGTGTTTTTTAGACCGTTAAGTTTGTAGTAAGCTTTGAGTAATAGATATGAACTGATATCACTTGAACAAAGACAAGCCATCTCAGTTATTCCCAGACCAACTGTCAAACTATAGAATTATAAACCAAGTCATTAATTATAGTTTTAAGCCACTAAAGATTGGGGGAGGTTTGTTATGCAGTAAAAACTAATTTATACAATAGTGTTAAGCCATGGCTAAGTTAGGTTTATCCTAGGTACATAAAGATTGCTTAATAAAATATCTAATTATAAATATGTAATTGTTAATTATCACATCATCAAAGTAAAACATAAAAACCATGACTACTTGAATAGATTCAGAAAAGCATTTGATAAAAATTATACATTTACGAAAAGAAACCCTTAATAAATTAACACTAAAAAGGAACTTCTCAATCTCATGACAAGTACCTATAAAGCCTGTAGTAAGTATCACTCCAAGGACTGGGATTGTACCTTGATGAGCCTGGTATGTGTGAAGCCCTGGGTTCAATCCCCAGAACCCCCATCACTTCAAATGAGAGACATTGAAAATATTTCTTCTAAAATTATATATTTACATATACATATATATAAACTATATTAGAGGTCCTTGCCAACACTATAAGATAAGAAAAAAAACTGGAAACAAATACTATTGGGGAGACACTGGTCAAAGGATACAAAATTTTAGTCAGGAGGAATAAATTCAAGAGATCATTGTACAACATTGTGGCTAAAGTTAATAACAGGGTATTGCATTCTTGAAAATTGTGAGGGCTGAGGGTATAACTCAGTGGTAGTGCACAGGGCACAAGAGGCCCTGTGTTTGATTCCATGTGCAAACAAGCAAGCTGGTATGGTAGCACACACCTGTAATCCCAGCAATTCGGGAGGCAATAGCAGGAAGACAGAAAGTTTGATGCCAGCCTGGGCAATGTACTGAGACTCTGTCTCAAAACAAACAATAGAAATGACAGGTTTGGGGATGTAGCTCAGTGGCAAAGTGCCCCTGAGTTCACTTCCCAGTACTGGGAAAAGGGAGAGGAGAGAGAGAGAGAGAGAGAGAGAGAGAGAGAGAGAGAGAGAGAGCGAGAGCGAGAGCGCAAAGAAAAAGAAAACTGCTGAGAGTAGTTTTTAAAAAGTGTTCTAGCCGGGCGCGGTGGCTCAAGCCTGTAATCCCAGTACTTAGGGAGGCTGAGACAGGAGAATCGCGAGTTCAAAGCCAGCCTCAGCAAGGGAGAGGTGCTAAGCAACTCAGTGAGACCCTGTCTCTACATAAAACACAAAATAGGGCTGGGGATGTGGCTCAGTGGTCGAGTACCCCTGAGTTCAATCCCCAGTACCAAA